>JBCEWC010003399.1:0-30439 GCA_038996855.1 Solanum aculeatissimum
ATTCAAAAATCGTTTAATAAATTAAGAGTTCGATGCTTAATTCGTCTTGTGGAGGGTAAAAATTGGGTGTCAACAGTCTTAATATTCTTTGTCACAAATTATATATCATGTTTCTCTTTTATATGTCTTCCAATAAAAAATATTAATTATAAAAGGAAAGTTTTAACTATTTTATCCTCATTTATATCTTACGTTATAATCTCTCTTTATTAACTACTCCCTCATTCCCAATTTAGTTATCATGATAAAGTTTGACACAACTCTTAAGAAAGAAAATTAATTAGGAGTGCTTTTTTGACTAATATACCCCTTATAAATAATTAAACTTTTATCATTTAATTATCTCTTTTATACGTCTTTCAAGAAAAAAATTAATTAGGAGAATTAATTATCGTTTTTCAACTATGTCTTTAACATTAATTATTTTAGAATTAATAGGCACATATATAAATAAAAGTTTAATCATTTATACAGGTATATTAGTCAAATAACATTTCTAATTAACTTTTCTTAAAAATTACAAACCTTATCATGATAACTAAAATGAGACAGAAATAAACACTATTTGCAATGAAAAAAAAATTATTAAATTAATATATTTTGTATTATTCCCGGGAAGCACGGCAAACTTGACATTAATTCCTTGGCCAATTAATATAATCAAAGAATTCCCTCTCACAATTTAATTAATTTATAAAATGAACATGTTGACTAGGTTTCTTATTATTAGGTATCTTTTTGGTACTTGTGTTTTTTATATTTGGTGTTTGTTGCGGATTAATTCAAATTTAAATTTATTTTTTTTAAAAAAATATTTTAAAAATGTGATAATTTTATTTTTGAGATTGAAATTTGAAATTTTTAATTAAAAATACAAAGTTATCTATCACTCTAACACAAATTTGATGGATTTTTTAAAACAATTGGTACTCTATTTGAGAATGGAGGGGTCATAATCAATATTAAACACTACTCATAAAACTCATTTTCTCTATGAAAATTATTATTTTTTATTTTTTTAAAACTTATTATTTTTTTTAAATTTAAACAAATCAAACATTGAAAAATTTAATTTTCTTGATAACAAACACACCATTAATCCCAAATTAACAATAATTTTGTAAATAACAAAGAATAATTACTACTTCAGTCATTTCAATTTATTTGTTTTACTTTTTTATTTTAATAATTTTTTAATTTTAACTTACCATGTAATATATTTAACATGAGTAGATTTTTTTAAAATAGTACATTCTACTAGATTAAAAAATATCTCATTTTATTAAACAACATTTCAAATTAAAATTAGATAAACAAATTTAAACGGGTCTGCCAGGGGCTTGGGCCCAATTTTCTCATAGAATTACACCAACCCATCTGTAACGAGCCATACAAGAGTCCCTCGGGGCTAACTTTCCTAAAACATTATACCGAGGGGTCTGTAACGAGCCAGGCAAGAGGATCAGGTGGCCCGCCGAGCCCACAGTTCCTGGCGCTGCTCGGGGCTCGGGGATAACTTTCATAAAAAATTATACCGAGGGGTTTGTAACGAACTAGGCAAGAGGTCCAGGTGGCCCGCCGGGGTTGGATATAGCCCGGTAGTATTTTATGGGCCAAGGAACAAAAACAGGTGATTTGGACAGTTTTTGTGGGTGTTAGCCCACGGTTCATGGTGTTGCCCGCAGCTCGGGTACAACTTTCCCAAAAATATTATATCGAGAGTTCTGTAACGAGCCAGACAAGAGGCCCAAGCGGCTCGCCTGGGTTGGATATGGCCGGACAGTTATTTATGGGCCAAGGAACAAGAAACAGGCGATTTGGACAGTTTTTTATGGGTGTTAGCTCATGATTCTTGGCGCTGCTCGGGGCTCAGGGCCAAATTTCCTAAAATATTATATCGAGGGGTCTGTAACGATCCAGGCAAGAGGCCCAGGTGGCCTGCCGGGGTTGGATATGGCCTGGTAGTATTTAATAGGCCAAGGAATAAGAAACAGACGATTTAGACAGTTTTTTGTGGGTGTTAGCCCACGGTTCATGGTGCTGCCCGGGGCTAGGGGCTAATTTTTTGAAAAACTTATACCGAGGGATCTGTAACGAGCAAGGCAAGAGGCCCAGGTGGCCCGCCAGGGTTGGATATAGCCTGTTAGTATTTTATGAGCCAAGGAACAAAATAATAGGCGATTTGGGCAACTCTTCATGGGTATTAGTCTACGGTTTCTGGCGCTGCCTGGTGCTCGGGACCAAATTTCCCAAAGAATTATATCGAGGGGTTTGTAACAAGCCAGGCAAGAGGCCCAGGTGGCCCACCGGGGTTAGATATGATGTGGTAGTTATTTATGGGCCAAGGAATAAAAAATAGGTGATTTGGGTTATTTTTCATGGGTGTTAGCCTACGGTTCCTAGTGCTGCTGGGGGCTTAAGGCCAAATTTTCCAAAAAATTATATCGGGGGGTCTATATCCAGGCAAGAGGCCCAGGTGGCCCGTCGGGGTTGGATATGGCCTGGTAGTATTTTATGGACCAAGGAACAAGAAGCATGGGATTTGGGCAGTTTTTCGTGGGTGTTAGCTCACATTTTCAAAAGGGACTCGAGGATAACTTTCCTAAAAAATAATATCGAGGGGTCTGTAACGAGCCAGGCAAGAGGACCAGGTGGCCCGCTGGTTGGATATGGCCCGGTAATATTTTATGGGTCAAGGAACAGGAAATAAACAATTTGCGCAGTTTTTCGTGGGTGTTAGCCCACGGTTCCTGGCGTTGTTCGGGGCTTTAGGCAACCATTCCCTAAAAATCATACCTAGGGGTCTGTAACGAGCCATTCAAGAGGCTCAGGTGGCCCACCGGGGTTGGATATGGCCTGATAGTATTTTATAGGCCAAGAAATAAGAAATAGGCAATTTGGGCAATTTGTCGTGGGTGTTTGCCTACAGTTCCTGACGCTGCCCGGGGTTCGGGGCATACTTTTCTAAAAATTTATACCGAGAGGTCTGTAACAAGCCAGTCAAAAGGCTCAGGTGGCCCGTCAGGGTTGGATATGGCCTAGTAGTATTTTATGGGTTAAGGAACAATACATATGCGAGTTGGGCATTTTTTCGTGGGTGTTAGCCCACGGTTTCTAGCGCTGCCTGGGGCTTGGGGCCAACTTTTCAAAAAAATTATACCGAGTGGTCTGTAATGAGCCAGGCAAGAGGCCCAGGTGTCCTGCCAGGGTTAGATATGGCCTGGTAGTATTTTATGGGCCAAGGAACAAGGAATAGGCGATTTGGGCAGTTTTTCATGGATGCTAGCCCACGGTTCCTGGCAATGCCCGGGGATCGGGGTTAACTTTCCCAAAATATTATACCGAGGGGTCTGTAACGAGCCAGGCAAGAGACCCAGGTGGCCCGCTGGGATTGGATAGTTCCTGGTGGTATTTTATGGGCCAAGGAACAAGAAACAAACAATTTAGGTAGTTTTTCGTGGGTGTTAGCCCATGGCGTGGCATTGATCGGGGCTCACTCGGGGCCAACTTTCCAAAAACAATATACCGAAGGGTCTGTATTGATCCAGGTTAGAGTTTCAGGTGGCCCGCCGGGGTTGGATATGGCCTGGTAGTATTTTATGGGCCAAGGAACAAGAAACAAATAATTTGGACAGTTTTTCGTGGGGGTTAGCCCACGGTTCCTGGCGCTGCCCGGGGCTCGGGGCCAACTTTCCAAAAATATTATACCGAGTGGTCTATAACAAATAAGGCAAGAGGCCCAGGTGACCCGTCGGGGTTGGATACGGCCTGATAATATTTTATGGGCCAAGGAACAAGAAATAGGTGATTTGGATAGTTATTTTTGGGTGTTAGCCCATAGTTCCTGGCGCTGCCTGGGGCTTGGGGCCAACTTTCCATTAAAATTATATCGAGGGATTTGTAACGATCCAGACAAGAGGCCCAGGTGGCCCACCGGGGTTGGATATGGCCTGGTAGTATTTTATAGGCCAAGGAAAAAGAAATAAGTGATTTCGACAGTTTTTCGTGGGTGTTAGCCCACGGTTCCTGGCGCTGCCCTGGGCTCGGGGCCAACCTTTCTAAAATATTATACCGAGGGGTCTGTAACGAGCTAGGTAAGAGGCCCAGGTAGCCTTTCGGGGTTGGATATGGCCTGATAGTATTTTATGGGCATAGGAACAAGAAACATGTGATTTGGGCATTTTTTCGTGGGTGTTAGCCCATGGTTTCTGGCGCTGGAAATGCCTGGGGCTCGTGGCCAACTTTCCCAAAACATTATACCAAGGGGTCTGTAACGATCCAGGAAATAGGCCCAAGTGGCCCGATGGCATTGGATATGGCCTGGTAGTATTTTATGGGCTAAGGAATAAGAAATAGGCGATTTGGGATATTTTTTGTGGGTGTTAGCCCACCATTCCTGGCCTTGCCCGGAGCTCGGGTCCAACCTTCACAAAAAATTATACCGAGGGGTCTGTAATGAGACAAGCAAGATGCTCAAGTGTCGTGCCGGGGTTGGATATGGCGTGCTAATATTTTATGGGCCAAGGAACAAGAAACAGGCGATTTGAGAAATGTTTTGTGGGTGTTAGACCACGGTTCTGGCGCTGCCTAGGGATCGGGACCAACTTTCCCAAAAAATTATATTGAGGGGTATTTGACGAGCCAGGTAAGAGTCCCAGGTGGCCCGTCGAGGTATGATATGTACTGGTAGTATTTTATGGGCTAATGAAAAAGAAACAGGCGATTTGGATAGTTTTTCATGAATATTACCCCACGGTTCCTAGAACTGCCCAGTGCTCGGGCCAACTTTTCCAAAAAACTATACTGAGGGGTCTGTAACGAGCAAGGCAAGAGGCCAAGGTGGTCCGCCATGGTTGGATATGACTTGGTAGTATTTTACTGGCAAAGGAGCAACAAACAAGCAATTTGGGCAATTGTTCGTGGGTCTTAGCCCACGATTCCTAGCGCTGCCCGCGGTTCGAGGCCAAATTTCCCAAAATATTATATCGATGGGTCTATAATGAGCCAGGCAAGTGACCTAGGTGGCCCACCACAGTTGGATATGGCTTGGTCGTATTTTATGGTCCAAGGAACAAGAAACAGGTGATTTAGGTTGTTTTTCGTGGGTGTTAGCCCATGATTCCTGGCGCTACCCAAGGCTCGAGGCCAATTTTCCCAAAATATTATACCGAGGGTTCGGTAAAAGGATAGGCAAGAGGCTCAGCTGGTCCGCCGGGGTTTGATATGGCCTGGTAGTATTTTATGGGCAAAGGAACAAGAAACAAGAGATTTGGGCAGTTTTTCATTGGTGTTAGCCCACGGTTCCTGGCGCTGCCCGGGGCTCGGGGCCAACTTTCTGAAAATATAATACCAAGGGGTCTATAACGAGCCAGGCAAGAGGCCTAGGTGGCCCGCCGGGGTTGGATATGGCCTAGTAGTATTTTATGGGCCAAGGAATAAGAAACAGACGATTTGGGCAGTTTTTCATGGGTGTTAGCCCACGGATCTTGGCGCTGCCCGGGGCTCGGGGCCAACTTTCCCAAATAATTATACCGAGGGGTCTGTAACGAGCTAGGAAAGAGACCTAGGTGGCCCGTCGGGGTTGGATATGGCTTGGTAGTATTTTATGGGCCAAGGAATAAGAAACAAATGATTTGGGCTATTTTTCGTGGGTCGTAGCCCAGGGTTCTTAGCACTGCCTGGGGCTCGGGGACAACTTTACTGAAAATATTATACCAATAGGTCTGTAATGAGCCAGGCAAGTGGCCCAGGTTGCCCACCGGGGTTGGATATGACCTGGTAGTATTTTATGGGCCAAGGAACAAGAAACAAGCAATTTGGGCAGTTTTCCGTGGGTGTTATCCCACGATTCCTGGTGCTGCCCGGGGCTCGGAGCCAACTTTCCCAAAATATTATACCGAGTGATCTGTAACAAGCCAGGCAAGAGGCCCAGGTGGCCCGCCAAAGTTGGATATGGCCTGGTAGTATTTTATGGGCCAAGGAACAAGAAACAAGCAATTTTGACAGTTTTATGTTGGTGTTAGCCCACGATTCCTGGTGTTACCCGAGAATCGGGGCCAAATTTCCAAAACTATTATACCGAGGGGTCTATAATGAGCCAGGAAAGAGGGCCAGGCGGCCTGCTGTGGTTGAATTTGGCTTGGTAGTATTTTATAGGCCAAAGAACAAGAAATATGTGATTTGGGCAGTTTTTCGTGGGTGTTAGCCTACGGTTCCTGGCGCTTCCTGGGGCTCGAGGCTAACTTTCCATAAAAATTATATCGAGGGGTTTGTAACAAGCATGGCAAGAGCCCCAGGAGGCTCGCCGGGGTTAGATATGGTTTGGTAGTATTTTATGAGCCAAGGAACAAGAAACATGCAATTTGGGTAGTTTTTCGTAGGTGTTAGCCCATGGTTCCTTGTGCTGCCTGAGGCTTGGGCCCAACTTTTCCAAATAATTATACCGAGGGGTCTGTAGTAGCCCACCAGGGTTTGATATGAACTAGTAGTATTTTATGGGGCAAGAAACAAGAAACAGGCGATTTGAGAAGTTTTTCATGGGTGTAAGCCCACAGTTCCTAGCGCTGACCCAGGCTCGCGACCAACTTTCCTAAAATATTATACCGAAGATCCTGTAACAAGCAAGGCAAGAGGCCCAGGTGGCCCGTTGATGTTGGATATGGCCTGGTAGTATTTTATGGGCCAAGGAACAAGAAACAGACGATTTGAGCAGTTTTTCGTGGGTATTTGCCCATGGTTCCTGGCACAACCCAGGGCTCGGGAAAACTTTCCCAAAAAATAATACCGAGAGGTTTGTAATGATCCAGGCAAGAGGCCTAGGTATCCCACCAGGGTTTGATATGGTCTAGTAGTATTTTATGGGCTAAGGAACAAGAAACAGGTGATTTGGGCAATTATTCGTGGGTATTAGCCCACTGTTCCTGGCACTGCCCCGGGCTCGAGGCCAACTTTCCAAAAACATTATACCGAGGGGTCTGTAATGAGCCAGGCAAAAGTCCCAGGTGGCCCGCCGGAGTTAGATATGTCCTGGTAGTATTTTATGGGCCAAGGAACAAGAAACAGGCGATTTGGGAAGTTTTTCGTGGGTGTTAGCCAACGGTTCCTAGTGCTGCCTGGGCCTCAGGGACATCTTTCCCAAAATATTATACGTAGGGGTCTGTAACAAGCCAACCAAGAGGTCTAGGTGGGCCACCGGGTTTGGATATGGCCTGGTAGTATTTTATGGGCCAAGGAATAAGAAACAGAGGATTTGGGTAAATATTTGTGGGTGTTAGCTCATGATTCCTGGCGTTGCCTGGGGCTCGGGGACAATTTTCCCAAAATATTATACCGCGGGGTCTGTAACAAGCCATGCAATAGTTCCAAGTGGCCCGCCGAGGTTTGATATGGCCTAGTAGTATTTTATGGGCAAAGGAATAAGAAATAAGCGATTTGGGCAGTTTTTCATTGGTGTTAGCCGACGGTTCCTGGCACTGCCCGGGGCTTGGAGCCAACTTTCTCAAATAATTATACCGAGGGGTCTATAACGAACCAGGCAAGAGGCCTAGGTGGCTTGCCGGGGTTGGATATGACCTTGTAATTTTTTATGGGCCAAGAAACAAGAAACAAGTGATTTTTCGTGGGTGTTAGCCCACAATTCCTGAAACTGCTAAGGCCTTGAGGCTAACTTTCATTAAAATTATACCGAGGGGTTTGTAACGAGCCAAGCAAGAGGACGAGGTGGCCCACCGGGGTTGGATATGGCCTGATAGTATTTTAAGGGCCAAGGAACAAGAAATAGGCGATTTCAGCTAGTTTTTGTGGGTGTTAGCCCACAGTTGCTGGTGCTGCCCGGGGTTCGGGGCCAACTTTCCCAAAAAATTTTATTGAGGGGTATGTAACAAGCTAAGCAAGAGGCCCAGGTGGCCCTTCGGGTTTTGATATGGCCTGGTAGTATTTTATGGGCATAGGAATAAGAGACAGGCGATTTGGGCATTTTTTCATGAATGTTAGCCCACGGTTCATGGCGGTGCTCGGGGCTCGGGGCCAACATTTTAAAAATATTATACTGAGGGGTCTGTAACGATCCAGGAAAGAGGCCCAAGTGGTCCGATGGCATTGGATATGGCTTGGTAGTATTTTATGGGCTAAGTAACAAGAAACAGACAATTTGGGATTTTTTCTGGGTGTTAGCCCACGGTTCCGGGCTTTGCCCAGGGCTCGGGGCCAACTTTCCCAAAAACTTATATGGAGCAGTCTGTAACGAGCCAGACAAGATCCCCAGGTGGCCCGCCGGAGTTGGATATGGCCTGGTAGTATTTTATGGGCCAAGGAACAAGAAACAGGGGATTTTGGTAGTTTTTCGTGGGTGTTAGCCTACGATTTCTGGCGCTGCCCGGGGCATGGGGCCAAATTTCCCAAACGATTATACCTAGGGGTTTGTAACGAGCTAGGCAAGAGGCCTAGGTGTCCTGATGGGGTTGGATCTGGCCTGATAGTATTTTATGACTCAAGGAACAAGAAACATGTAATTTTGGCAATTTTTCGTGGGTGTTAGCCCACGGTTCCTGGCGCTGCCTGGGGTTCGGAGAAAACTTTCATAAATAATTATACCAAGGGATCTGTAGCGATCCAGGTGAGAGACCCAGGTGGCCTTCTGGTGTAGGATATAACCTGGTAGTATTTTATGGGCCAAGGAACAAGAAATGAGCAATTTGGGCAGTTTTTCATGGGTATTAGCCCACGATTCCTAGCGCTGCCCGGGGATCGGGGCTAACTTTCAATAAAAATTATATCAAAGGATCTGTAACGATCCAGGCAAGAGGCCCAGGAGGCCTGTCGGGGTTAGATATGGCGTGGTAGTATTTTATGGGCCAAGGAACAAGAAAAAGACAATTTGGGCAGATTTTCGTGGGTGTTAGCCCACGATTCTTAGCGCTGCACCAGGCTCGGGGCCAACTTTTCAAAAACTTTATACCGAAGGGTCTGTAACGATCTAGGCAAGAGTCCCAAGTTGACCGCTGGGGTTAGATCTGGCTTGGTAGTATTTACGGTCCAAAAAATAAGAAACAAACGATTTGGGTAGTTTTTCATGGGTGTTAGCCCACGGTTCCTAGTGCTGCTCGGCGCTAACATTCCCAGAAAATTATATCAAGAGGTCTGTAATGAGCAAGGTAAGAGGTCAAGGTGGCTCGCCGGGGTTGGATATGGCTTTGTAGTATTTTATGGGCCAAGGAATAAGAAACAGGCGATTTGAATAATTTTTTGTGGGTGTTAGCCCACGGTTCCTGGCGCTGCCCGAGGTTTGGGGCCAACTTTCCCAAAAGATTATACCGAGGTATCTGTAACGAGCCACGTAAGATGCCAAGATGGCCTGCCGGGGTTGGGAATGGACTGGTAGTATTTTATGGGCCAAGGAACAAGAAACAAGCAATTTGGGCAATTTTTCGTGGATGTTAGCCCACGATTCCTGGCGCTGCACGGGGCTCACGGTCAACTTTACCAAAAATTTATATCGAGGGGTCTGTAACAAGCCAGGCAAGAGGCCCAGGTGGCCTGCTGGGGTTGGATATGGCTTGGTAGTGTTTTATGGGCCAAGGAACAAGAATCAATCGATTTGGGTAGTTTTTCGTGGGTGTCAGCCCACGGTTCCAGGCGCTGCCCCGTGTTTGGGGCCAACTTTACTAAAAACATATACCGATGGTTTTGTAATGAGCCAGACAAGAGGCCCAGGTGGCCCGCTGGGTTGGATATGTCCTTGTATTATTTTATGGTCAAAGGAAAAAGAAACAGGTGATCTGGGTTATTTTTCGTGGGTGTTAGCCCACGATTCCTGGCGCTGCCCAGGGATCGGGGTCAAATTTCCCAAAATATTATACCGAGGGTCTGTAACAAGCTAGGCAAGAGGCCCAGGTATCTTTCCAGGGTTGGATATGTCCCGGTAGTAATTTATGGGCCAAGGAACAAGAAACAGGTGATTTGGGCAATTTTTCGTGGGTGTTAGCCCACGGTTCCTGGTTCGACCCGGGTTTAACTTTCAAAAATTTTATACCGAGGAGTTTGTAACGAGCCTGGAAAGAGGCCCAGGTGGCCAGCCGGGGTTGGATATGGCCTGGTAGTATTTTATAGGCCAAGGAACAAGAAAAAAATGATTTGAGCAGTTGTTTGTGGGTGTTAGCCCACGGTTCCTTGCGCTGCCTAGGGCTCGCGGCGAACTTTCCCAAAAAATTATACCGAGGGTTCCATAACGAGCTAGGAAAGAGTCCCAGGTATTCTGTCAGGGCTGGATATGGCCTGGTAGTATTTTATGGTCCAAGGAACAAGAACCAGTCAATTTGGGTAGTTTTTCGTGGGTGTTAGCCCATGGTTCCTAGCGCTGCCCAGGGCTTGGGGCCAACTTTCCTAAAAAATTATATCGAGGGTTCTGTAACAAGCCAGGTAAGAGGCCTAGGTGGCCCACTGGGGTTGGATATGTCCTTGTAGTATTTTATAGGCAAAGGAAAAAGAAACAGGCAATTTGGGTTATTTTTCGTTGTTGTTAGCCCACGGTTCCTGGCGCTACCCGAGGCTCGGGGCTGCTTTTCCCAAAAATTTATACCGAGTGATTTTTAACATGCCAGGAAAGAGGCCCAGGTGGCCCGTCAGGGTAGGATATGGCCTGGTAGTATTTTATGGTCCAAGGGACAAGAAACAAATGATTTGGGTAGTTTTTCGTGGGTGTTATCCCACTATTCCTGGCGCTACCCAGGGCTCGGGGCCAACATTCCAATAATATTATACCGAGGGGTTTGTAACGAGCCATGCATGATGTCCTAGAAGCTCCTCAGGGTTTTATATGGCCTGGTAGTATTTTATGAACGAAGGAACAAGAAACAAGCGATTTGGGTAGTTTTTCATGGGTGTTAGCGCACGGTTCCTGGCGCTTCCCGGCGCTTCCCGGCGCTTGGGGCAAAATTTTTAAATATTTTTTACCAAGGGGTTTGTAATGAGCTAGGAAAGTGGCTCAGGTGGCCCACCGGGGTTAGATATGTCCTGGTAGCATTTTATGGGCTAAGGAATAAGAAACAAACAATTTTGACAATTTTTCATGGGTGTTGTTAGCCCACAGTCCTGACGCTTACCGGGGCTCAGGGACAACTTTCCCAAAATATTATATCGAGGGGTCTGTATCTAGCTAGGAAAGAGGCTTAGGTAGCCCGCCGGGGTAGGATATGACCTGTTAGTATTTTATGGGCCAAGGAAGAAAATACAAGTGATTTGGGTAGTTTTTCGTGGGTGTTAACCCATGGTTCCTGGCGCTGCATGGGGCTCGCGGCAAACTTTTCCAAAAATTTACACTGAGGGGTCTGTAATGAGCCAGAAAAGAGGCCCAGGTGACCCGCCGGGGTTGGATATGGCCTGATAGTATTTTATGGGCCAAGGAACAAGCGACATGCGATTTGGGCAGTTTTTATGGTTGTTAGCCAACGATTCCGGACGCTGTCCATGGCTCGGGGCCAACTTTCCCCAAAAATTATATCGAGGAGGCTATAAAAAGCCAGGCGAAAGGCCCAAGTGGCCCATCGGGGTAGGATATATCATGGCAGTATTTTATGGGCCAAGGGACAAGAAATAAACGATTTGGGCAGTTTCTTGTGGGTGTTAGCCAATGGTTCCTGGCGCTGCCCGGGGCTCGGGACCAACTTTCCCAAAAAATTATACCGAGGAGTTTGTAAAAAGCCAGGCAAGAGGACTAGGTGTCCCGCCAGGGTTTGATATGGCTTGGTTGTATTTTTTGAGCCAAAGAACAAGAAACAGGCGATTTAGACAATTTTTTGTGTATGTTAGCCCACAGTTCCTGGCGCTGCCTGGGGCCAACTTTCCCAAAATGTTATACCGAGGGGTTTGTAATGATCTAGGCAAGAGGCCCAAGTAGCTCATCGAGGTTGGATATGACCTTGTAGTATTTTTTGGGCTAAGGAACAAGAAATAGTCAATTTGGGAAGTTTTTCATGGGTGTTAGCTCACGGTTCCTGGAGCTTCCCCGGGCTCGAGGCCAACTTTCCCAAAATATTATACTAAGGGGTCTGTAATGAGCCAGGAAAGAGGCCCAGGTGGCTCGCCGGGGTTGGATATGGCTTGGTAGTATTTTATGGGCCAAGGGACAAGAAACAAGAGATTTGGACAGTTTTTCATGGGTGTTAGCCCACGGTTCCTTGCGCTGCCTGGGGCTCAGGGCCAACTTTCCCAAAATATTATACCGAGGGATCTGTATTGAGCTAGGCAAGAGGTTTAGGTGGCCCGCCGGGGTAGGATATGGCTTGTTAGTATTTTATGGGCTAAGGAAGAAGATACAAGCGATTTGGGTAGATTTTTGTGGGTGTTAACCCATAGTTCCTGGCGTTTCAGGGGGCTCGGGTCAAACTTTCCGAAAAAATTATTCTGAGGGGTCTGTAACGAGCTAGGAAAGAGACCCAGGTGCCCCATTGGGGTTGGATAGGGCCTGGTAGTATTATATGGGTCAAGGAATAAAAAACTAGCGATTTGGGTATCTTTTTTTGGGTTGTTAGCCCACGGTTCCTGGCGCTGCCTAGGGCTCGGGGAAAACTTTCCCAAAAAATTATACCGAGGGATCTATAACGAGCCAAGCAAGAGGACCAGGTGGCCTGCCAGGGATTGATTTGGCCTGGTAGTATTTTATGGGCCAAGGAACATGAAACAGGCAATTTGGGCAATTTTTCGTGGGTGTTAACCCATGATTGCTGGCGTTACCCGAGGCTCGGGGCTAACTATCAGAAAAGGTTATACCAAGGGGTCTGTAATGAGCCAGGCATGAGGCCCAGGTGGTTCGCCGGGGTTATATATGGCCTGGTAGTATTTTATGGGCCAAGAAATAAGAAATAGGCGATTTTCACAATTTTTTGTGGGTGTTATCCCACGGTTCTTGGCGCTGCTCCGCGCCTCGAGGCTAACTTTTAAAAAAATTATACCAAGGAGTTTGTAACGAGCCAAGAAAAAGGCCAAGGGGCCTCCCGGGGTTTGATATGGCCTGGTAGTATTATATGTTCCAAGAAACAAGAAACAAGAGATTTGGACAGTTTTTCATAGGTGTTAGCCCACGACTCCTGGAGCTGCCCGGGGTTCGCGACCAACTTTCCCAAAAAATTATAACGAGGTGTCTGTAACAAGCAGGGAAAGAGGCCAAGGTTGACCGCCGATGTTGGATATGGACTGGTAGTATTTTATGGGCCAAGGAACAAGAAACAGGCGATTTGGGCAGTTTTTCGTGGGTGTTAGCCCACGGTTCCTTGCTCTGCCCAGTGCTCGGGGCCAAATTACCTAAAAAACTAAACCAAGGGGTCTTTAACGAGCCAGGAAAGAGGCCCAGGTGGCCCATCAAGGTTGGATATGGCCTGGTAGTATTTTATGGGCTAAGAAACAAGAAACAAACAATTTAGGTTGTTTTACATGGGTGTTATCCCACAGTTTCTGTCGCTACCCGAGGCTCGGGGCCAACATTCTTAAAACATTATGCCAAGGGGTCTACAACGATCCAGGCAAGAGGCTCAGGTGGCCCACCGGAATTGGATATGGCTTGGTAGTATTTTTGTGCCAACGAACAAGAAATAGGCGATTTGGGCAGTTTTTCGTGGGTATTAGCCCACGGTTCCTGGCGCTGCCTGGGGCTCGGGGACAACTTAGAAATTTTTTTTTACCGAGGGGTCTGTAACGAGCCATACAAGAGGCCCAGGTGGCCTCCCGGGGTTGGATATTGCCTGGTAGTATTTTAAGGGCTAAGGAACAAGAAACAGACAATTTTGACAGTTTTTTATGGCTGTTAGCCCACGGTTCCTGGCGCTGCCCGTGGCACGGGGCCAACATTCCTAAAATATTATGTCAAGAGGTCTGTAACGAGCCAATAAAGCAGCCTAGGTGGCCCGTCGGGGTTGGATATGGCCTGACAGTATTTTATGGGCCAAGAAACAAGAAACAGACAATTTGGGAAGTTTTACATGGGTGTTAGCCCACAGTTCCTGACGCTGCTCGGGGATCGGGGCGAACTTTCCCAAAAAATATACTAAAGGGTTTGTAACGAGCCAGGCAAGAGGCCCAGGTGGCACGTCAGGGTTGGATATGGCCTGGTAGTATTTTATGGGCCAAAGACTAAGAAATAGGCGATATGGGTAGTGTTTCTTGGGTGTTAGCCCATGGTTCCTGGCGCTGCCCTGGGCTCGGGGCCAACTTTACCAAATCATTATACCGAGGGGTCTGTAATGAGACAGGAAAGAGGCCCAGGTTGTCCGCCAGGGTTGGATATGGCCTGGTAGTATTTTATGGGCCAAAGAAAAAGAAATAAGTGATTTTGGCAGTTTTTCGTGGGTGTTAGCCCACGGTTCCTAGCGTTGTCTGGAGCTCGGGGCAAACTTTTCCAAATATTTTTACCGAGGGGTCTGTAACAAGACAGACAAGAGGCCCAGGTGTCCCCTCGAGGTTAGATATGACCCGGTAGTATTTTATGGGCAAAGGAACAAGAAACAAGTGATTGGGATAATTGTTTATGTGTGTTAGCCCACAGTTCCTGGCGCTGCCCAGGGCTCGGGGCTAACTTTCCTGAAAAATTATACCAAGGGGTTTTTAACAAGCCAGGCAAGAGGCCCAAGTAGCCCACCGGGGTTGGGTATTGTCTGGTAGTATTTTATGTGCCAAGGAACAAGAAACATGCGATTTGGGCTATTTTTCTTGGGTATTAGCCCATAGTTCCTGGCATTGCCCGGGGCTCGGGGCCAAATTTCCAAAAATCTTATATCGAGGGATCTGTAACGAGCCAGGTAAGTGGCTCGCGGAGGTTTGATATGGCCTGGTAGTATTTTATGGGCCAAGGAAAAAGAAACAAATGATTTTGACAGTTTTTCGTGGGTATCAATCCACATTTCCTGGCGCTTCCCAGGGCTCGGGGCATACATTCCTAAAACATTATGCCGAGGGGGTCTACAAAGAGCTAAGCAAGAGGCCCAGGTGGTCCGCTAGGGTTGGATATGGCTTGGTAGTATTTTATGGGTCAAGGAACAAGGAATAGGCAATTTGGGTAGTTTTTCGTGGGTTGTTAGCCCACGGTTCATGGCGCTACCTGGGGGTCGGGGAAAAATTTCCCAAAAATTTATACCAAGGAGTCTGTAACGAGCCAGAAAAGAGGCCCAGGTGGCCCACCAGTGTTTGATATGGCCTGATAGTATTTATGGGCCAAGGAACAAGAAACAAGAGATTTGGGCAATTTTCATGGGTGTTAACCCATGATTCCTGGCGCTACCCGGGTCTCGAGGCTAACTATCAGAAAAAATTATATCAAAGGGTTTGTAACGAGCCAGACATGAGGCCCAGGTGGTTCGCTGTAGTTGGATATGGCCTGGTAGTATTTTATGGGCCAAGGAACAAGAAATAAGTGATTTTCACAGTTTTCCGTGGGTGTTAGCCCACGGTTCCTGGCGCTGTCTAGGGCTCCGGGTAAACTTTCCCAAAAACTTATACCAAAGGGTCTATAACAAGCCAAGAAAAAAACCTAGGTGGCCTGCCGGGGTTGGATATGGCCTGATAGTATTTTATGGGCCAAGGAACGAGAATCAAGCGATTTAGGCAATTTTTCATGGGTGTTAACCCACGGTTCCTAGCACTGCCTGGGGCTCGAGGCTATGTTTCACAAAAAAATTTACCAAGGGAACTGTAATGAGCCAAACAAGAGTCCCAGATAGCCCACCGGTGTTGGATATGGCTTGGTAGTATTTTATGGGCCAAGGAATAAGAAATAAACAATTTGGGCAGTTTTTCGTGGGTGTTAGCCCATGATTCCTGGTGGTTCCCCGAGCTTGAGGCTAACATTCCCAAAAAAAAATAACGAGATATCTGTAATGAGCCAGGTAAGAGGACCAGGTGGTCCGCCGGGGTTGGATATGGCTTGGTAGTACTTATTTGGCAAAGGATCAAGAAACAGGTGATTTGGACAGTTTTTAGTGGTTGTTAGCCCACGGTTCCTGGCGCTGCTCGGCGATTGGGCCAACTATCTCAAAAACTTATATCAAGGGGTCTGTAACGAGCCAGGAAAGAGGCCCAGATGGGCCACTGGGGTTAGATGTGGCCTAGTAGTATTTTATGCGCCAAGTAACAAGAAACAGGCGATTTGGATAGTTTTTCGTGGGTGTTAACCCACGGTTCCTAGCGCTGCCCGAGGTTTGGTGCCAACTTTCTCAAAAAATTATATAGAGGGATCTGTAATAAGCCAGGCAAGAGGCCCAGGTGACTCGCCAAGGTTTGATATGGCCTGGTACTATTTTATGGGTCAAGGAACAAGAAGCAGGCGATTTGGACAGTTTTTTGTGGGTGTTAGCCCATGCTTCCTGGCGTTGCCTGGGGCTCGAGGCCAACTTTCCCAAAACATTATACTGATGGTTCTATAACGAGCCAGGCAAGAAGCCCAAGTTGTCTGCTGGGGTTGGATATGGCTTAGTAGTATATTATGGGCCAACGAAAGAGAAACAAGTGATTTGAGTAGTGTTTTGTGGGTGTTAGCCCATAGTTCCTAGCGCTGCCTGGGGCTCGGGGCCAACTTTACCAAATATTTATATCGAGGGGTCTGTAACGAGCCAGGCAAGAGGCCTAGGTGGCCCGTCTGGATTAGATATGGTCTGGTAGTATTTTATTGGCCAAGAAACAAGAAACAAGAGATTTGTGTAGTTTTTCATGGGTATTAGCCCACGGTTCCTGGCGCTGGCCGGGGCTAGGGGCCAACTTTCTCAAAACATTATATTGAGGGGTCTGTAATGAGGCAGGCAAGTGGCCCAGGTGGCCCACCGAGATTTCTTATGGCCTGGTAGTATTTTTTGGACCAAGGAACAAGAAACGTGCGATTTGGGCAGTTTTTCTTGGGTGTTAGCCCATAGTTTTTGGCACTGCCCGGGGCTCGGGGCAACCTTTCCAAAAAACTTATAACTAGCGATCTGTAACAATCCAGGAAAGAGGCCCAAGTGGGCCGCTAGGGATTTAGATGGCCTGGTAGTATTTTATGGGCCAAGGAACAAGAAACAGGCGATTTGGACAGTTTTTCGTGGGTCTTAGCCCACATTTCCTGGCGCTGCCTGGGACTCGGGGCCTACATTCCTAAAACATTATGCCGAGGGGTCTATAAAGATCCAGGCAAGAGGCCCAAGTTGCCTGCCAGGGTTGGATATGTCCTGGTACTATTTTATATGCCAAGGAACAAGAAACATGCAATTTGGGCAATATTTCGTGGATGTTAGCCCACGGTTCCTGGCGCTGTCAAGGGCTCCGGGACAACTTTCCCAAAAAATTATACCAAGGGTTCTGTAACGAGCCAAGCAAGAGTCCCAGGTGGTCTACCGGGTTTGGATAGGCCTGGTAGTATTTTATGGGCCAAGGAACAAAAAATAAGAGATTTGTGTAGTTTTTCGTGGGTGTTAGCCCATGGTCCTGGCGTTGCCCGGCGCTTGGGGCCAAATTTCCCAAACAATTATACCAAGGGTTCTGTAATGAGCCAAGGAAGAGGCCCAGGTGGCCCGCTGGGGTTGGGTATTGCCTGGTATTAGTTTTTTGGCAAAGGAACAAGAAACAGGTGATTTGGATAGTGTTTAATGGGTGTTAGTCCACGGTTCTTGGCGCTGCCCGGCGATTAGAGCCAACTATCTCAAAACATTATTCCAAGGGGTCTGTAACGAGCCAGGCAAGAGTCCCAAGTGACCCACTAGGGTTTGATATATCCTGGTAGTTTTTTATGCGCCAAGGAACAAGAAATAGGCGATTTGGATAGTTTTTCGTGGGTGTTAGACCACGATTCCTGGAGCTGCCCGAGGCTCAGCGCCAAATTTCCATAAATTATATCGAAGGATTTGTAATGAGCCAGGCAAGAGGACCAAGTGGCTCGCCGGGGTTTGATATGACTTGGTACTATTTTATGGGTGAAGGAACAAGAAACAGGCAATTTGGACAGTTTTTGTGGGTTTTAGCCCATGGTTCTTGGCGTTGCCTGGGGCTGGGGACCAACTTTCCCAAAACATTATACCAAGGGTTCTGTAACAAGCCAGGCAAGATGCCCAGGTTGTCTGCTGGGGTTGGATATGGCCTGGTAGTATATTATGGGCCAACGAAAGAGAAACAAGTGATTTGGGTAGTTTTTCGTGGGTGTTAGCCAATAGTTCCTACCGCTGCCCGAGGCTCGGGGCCAACTTTACCAAAACATTATATCGAGGGATCTGTAACGAGCCAGGCATGAGGCCTAGGTGGCCCGTCGGGTTTTGATATGGCCTGGTAGTATTTGTTTGGCCAAGGAACAAGAAATAAGAGATTTGTGCAATTTTTCATGGGTATTAGCTCACGGTTCCTGGCATTGGCCGGGGCAAGGGACCAACTTTCCCAAAACATTATATAGAAGGGTATGTAATGAGCCAGGCAAGAGGCCCAGGTGGTCCATCGAGGTTTGGTATGGCCTGGTAGTAATTTATGGACCAAGGAATAAGAAACGTGCGATTTGAACAGTTTTTCTTGGGTGTTAGCCCATAGTTCTTGGCACTGCCCGGGGCTCGGGGAAACCTTTCCAAAAACCTTATACCGAGGGATCTGTAAAATGCTAGGCAAGAGGCCCAAGTAAGCCGCCAGGGTTTGATATGGGCTGATAGTATTTTATGGGCCAAGGAACAAGAAACAGGCGATTTGGGCAGTTTTTCGTGGGTCTTGGCCCATATTTCCTGGCGCTGCCCCGGGCTCGAGGACAACATTCCTAAAATATTATGCCGAGGGGTCTATAACGAGTCAGTCAAGTGGCCTAGGTTGCCCGCCGGGGTTGGATATGGCCTGGTACTAATTTATGGGCCAAGGACTAAGAAACAGGCAATTTGGGCAGTTTTTTATGGGTGTTAGCCCACGGTTCCTGGCACTGTCAAGGGCTCCGGGCCAACTTTCCCAAAACATTATTCTGAGGGGTCTGTAACAAGCCAACCAAGAGGCCCAAGTGGGTGACCGAGTTTTGATATGGCCTGGTAGTATTTTATGGGCCAAGGAATAAGAAACAAGAGATTTGTGTAGTTTTTAGTGGGTATTAGCCCACGATTCATAGTGCTGCCCGGCTCTCGGGGCTAACCTTTCCAAAATATTATACCGAGAGGTCTGTAATAAGCCAGGCATGAGGCCCAGGTGGCTCGCTGGGGTTGGGTATTGCTTGGTAGTATTTTATGGGCCAAGAAACAAGAAACATGCGATTTGGAGAGTTTTTTATGTTGGTAGCTCATAGTGCTTTGCACTGCCCGGGGTTTGGGGCCAAATTTCTCAAAAACTTATACCGAGGGATTTTTAATGAGCCAGGCAAGAGGCCCAAGTGACCCCACAGGGTTTGATATGTCTTGGTAGTATTTTATGGGCCAAGAAACAAAAAACAGGTGATTTGGGCAGTGTTTCGTGGGTGTTAGCCCACATTTTCTGGCGCTGCCTGGGGCTCGGGGCCAACATTCCTAAAAAATAATACTGCGGGGTCTGTAAAGAGCCAGGCATAAAGCCCAGGTGGCTCACCGGGGTTGGATATGACCTGGTAGTATTTTATGGGCCAAGGAACAAGAAACAAGCGATTTGCGCAATTTTTATTGGGTGTTAGCCACGATTCCTAGTGGTGCTTGGGGATCGGGGTCAACTTTCCAAAAATATTATACTGGGGGGTTTGTAACGAGCCAGGAAGGAGGCCCAGGTGGCCCTCCGGGGTTGGATATGGCATGCTAGTATTTTATGGGCCAAGGAATAAGAAACAAGTAATTTGGGAAGTTTTTCGTGGGTTAGCCCACAGTTCTTGGCGCTGCCCGGGGATTGGGGCCAAATTCCCAAATAATTATACCGAGGGATCAGTAACAAGCCAAGAAAGATTCCAAGGTGGCCCATCGAGGTTTGATATGGCCTAGTAGTATTTTTTGGGCCAAGGAACAAGAAATAGGCGATTCTGGCAATTTTTTGTGGGTGTTTTCCCACGGTTCCTAGCGCTGCTCGGGGCCAACTTTCCCAAAAACTTATACCAAGGGGTTTTTAACGAGCCAAGAAAGAGGCCTAGGTTGCCTGCTGGGTTGGATATTGCCTCGTAGTATTTTATAATCCAAGAAAAAGGAAATATGTGATTTGTGCAGTTTTTCATTGGTGTTAGTCCACGGTTTTTGGTGCTGCCTGGGGATCGGGGTCAACTTTCTCAAAAAAATTTACCGAGGCGTCTGTAACGAGCCAATCAAGAGGCCCAGGTAGCCCGCCGGGGTTGAATAGTGCCTTGTAGTATTTTATGGGACAAGAAACAAGAAACAAGCAATTTAGGTAGGTTTTCGTGGGTGTTAGCCCACAATTTCTGGCGGTGCCCGGGGCTTGAGGCCAACATTCCCAAAATAATATTCCGAGAGGTCTGTAATAAGCTAGGCAAAGGGACCAGGTGGCCCGCCGGGGTTGGATATGACCTAGTAGTATTTTATGGACAAATGAACAAGAAACATATGATTTGGATAATTTTTCGTGGGTGTTAGCCCACGGTTCCTTGCGCTGCCCGGGGCTCGAGGCCAACTTTCCCAAAAAATTATACCAAGAGATCTCTAACCAGCTAGGACAAAGGCCCAGGTGGGCTACCAGGGTTGGATATGGCCTAGTAGTATTTTATTGGCCAAGGAACAAAAAACAAGTAATTTGGTAGTTTTTCGTGGGTGTTAGCCCACGGTTCCTGACGCTGCCTAGGGCTCGGGGCCAACTTTCCAAACAAATTATATCGAGGGATCTGTAATGAGCCAGGCAAGAGACCCAGGTGGCTCACCAAGGTTGGATATGGCCTGGTACTAATTTATGGGCCAAGGAACAATAAGCAGGTGATTTGGACAATTGTTTGTGGGTGTTAGCATATGGTTCCTGGCGCTGCCTGGGGCACAGGTCCAACTTTTTCAATACATTATACCGAGGGTTCTGTAACGAGACAGGCAAGAGGCCTAGGTTGTCTGTTGGGGTTGGATATGGCCTGGTAGTATTTTATGGGCCAACGAAAGAGAAATAAATAATTTGGGTAGTATTTTATGGGTGTTTGCCCACGGTTCCTAGTGTTGCCCGGAGTTCAGGGCCAACATTCCCAAAACATTATACCTAGGTGTTTGTAACTAACAAAGCAAGAGGCCCAGATGGCCCACTTGGTTGGATATGGTCTGGAAGTATTTTATGGCCCAAGGAATAAGAAATAAATGATTTGGGCAGTTTTTCGTTAGTGTTAGCCCAAGGTTCCTGGCGCTGCCCAGGGCTTGGGACTTACTTTTCCAAAAAATAATATTGAGGGGTCTGTAACGAGCCTAGCATGAGGCTCAGGTGGCCCGCCGGGGTTGGAGATAGCCTGGTAGTATTTTATGGGCCAAGGAACAAAAAATAGGCAATTTAGGCAGTTTTTTGTGGGTGTTAGCCCATGATTCCTGGCGCTTCCAGGGGTTCGGGGAAAACTTTCCAAATAAATTATATTGAGAGGTCTGTAACAAGCCAGGCCAGAGGCCCAGGTGGCCCACCGGGATTGGATATGACGTGGTAGTATTTTATTGTCCAAGGAACAAGAAACAAACAATTTGGATAGTTTTTCGTGTGTGTTAGCCCACGATTCCTAGCGGTGCCTGGGGCTCGGGGCCAACTTTCCAAAAATATTATATTGAGGGGTTTATAACGAGCCAGGCAGGAGGACCAGGTGGCCCGCCGGGGTTAGATATGACCTAGTAGTATTTTATGGGCCAAGGAACAAGAAACAAATGATTTTGGTAGTTTTTCGTGGGTGTTAGCCCACGGTTCATGGCGCCGTTCGGGGCTCCTGGCCAACATTCCCAAAAAATTATACCTAGGGAGCTGTAGCGAGCCAAGAAAGAGGTCCAGGTGGCCCGCCAGTGTTGGATATGTTCTAGGAGTATTTTATGGGACAAGGAACGAGAACTAGGCAATTTGGGAAGTTTTTCATGGGTGTTAGCTCACGGTTCCTGGCGCTGTCCGGGGCTCGGGGCCAACATTCTCAAAATATTTTACCGAAGGGTCTATAACGAGCCAAGCAAGAGGCCCGGGTGTCCCGCCGGGGTTGAATATGGCCTGGTAATATTTTATGGGTCAAAGAACAAGAAATATACAAATTGGGTAGTTTTCGTGGGTGTTAGCCCACGGTTCCTGGCACTGCCCGGGGCTGGGGTCTAACTTTTCTAAAAACTTATATCGAGGGGTCTGTAACAAGCCAGGATAGAAGCCCAAGTGGCCCGCCGGGATTGGATATGGCCTGATAGTATTTTATGGACCAAGGGATAAGAAGCAGGTGATTTGGATAGTTTTTTATGGGTGTTAACTCATGGTTCATGGCGCTGCCCGGGGCTCGGGGCCAACTTTTCAAAAAAATATTATACCGAGGGGTCTGTAACGAGCCAAACAAGAGGTCCAGGTTGTCTGTCGGGGTTTTATATGGCCTGTTAGTATTTTATGGGCCAACGAACAAGAAACAAGTGATTTGGGCAATTTTTTGGGGATGTTAGCCCACGATTCGTAGCGCTGCCTGGGGATCGGGGAGAACTTTCCCAAAAAAATATATCGAGGGGTCTGTAACGATCAACGCAAGAGGCCTAGGTGGCCCGCCGGGGTTGGATATGGCCTGGTAGTATTTTATTTTCCAAGCAACAAGAAACCAGAGATTTGTGCAGTTTTTCGTGGGTGTTAACCCACGGTTCCTGGCGCTGACAAGGGCTCGGGGACAATTTTCCCAAATATTTATACCGAGCGGTCTGAAATGAGCCTGGAAACAGGCCAAGGTGGCCCGCCGGGGTTGGATATGGCCTGGTAGTATTTTGTGGGCGAAGGAATAAGAAACGGGCAATTTGGGCAATTTTTGGTGGGTGTAAGCCCACGATTCTTGGCGCTGCCCGGGGCTCTGGGCCAACTATAAAAATAAAATATACTGAGGGTTCTATAACAAGTCAGACAAGAGGCCTTGGTGGCCCGCTGGGGTTGGATATGGCCTGGTAGTATTTTATTGGCCAACAGGCGATTTGGACAGTTTTTCATGTGTGTTAAACCACAGTTCTTGGCGCTGCTTGGGGCTCGGGGCTAACTTTCCACAAAAATTATATCTAGGAGTCTATAACGAGCCAGACAAGAAGCCCAGGTGTCCCATCGGGATTGGATATAGCCTGGTAGTATTTTATGGGCCAAGGAACAAGAAAAAAGTGATTTGGGCAATTTTTCGTGGGTGTTAGCCCACGGTTCATGGCGCTACCGGAGGCTCAGAGCCAACTTTTCCAAAATATCATATCGAGGGGTCTTTAACGAGCCAGCCAAGAGGCCCCGGTGGCTCTTCGGGGTTAGATATGACCTGATAGTATTTTATGGGCCAAGAAAAGGAAAATAAGCAATTTGGGCAGTTTTTCGTGGGTGTTAGCCCACGATTCGTAGCGTTGCCCGGGGCTCAGGGCCAACCTTCCCATAACGTTATACCGAGGGGTTTGTAACGATCTAAGCAAGAGGCCTAGGTATCCCGCCGGGGTTGGATCTGGCCTGGTAGTATTTTATTGGCCAAGAAATAAGAAACAGGTGATTTGGGCAGTTTTTCATGGGTGTTAGCCGACGGTTCCTGGCGCTGCCTGGGGATCGGGGCTAACTTTCTCAAAAACTTTATACTGAAGGGTCTGTAACAATTCAGGAAAGTGGACCAGGTGGCCTACCGGGGTTGGATATAGCCTAGTAGTATTTTATGGGTCAAAGAACAAGCAACAAGCGATTTAGGAAGATTTTTGTGGATGTTAGCCTACGGTTCTTGGCGCTGCCCGGGGCTCGAGGCTAACATCCCCAAAACATTATGCCGAGGGGTCTGTAACGAGCCAGGAAAGAGGCCTAGGTGGCCCGTTGAGGTTGGATATGGCCTGGTAGTATTTTATGGGCCAAGGAACAAGAAACAAATGATTTGTGCAGTTTTGGGTGTTAGCCCACGGTTCCTGGCGCTGCACGGGGCTCGGTATTAACTTTCCCAAAAATTATACCGAGGGGTATGTAAAAAGCCAGAAAAGAGTCCTAGGTTGTCCTCTAGGGTTGGATATGGCCTGGTAGTATTTTATGGGGCAAGGAATTAGAAATAAGAGATTTAGGCAGTTTTTCGTGGGTGTTAGCCTATGATTCCTGGCTCTGCCCGGGGCTCGAGCCAAATTTCCTGAAAAAATATACTGATGGGTCTGTAACGAGCCAGTTAAGAGGACCATGTGGCACGCCAGGGTTGGATATGGCCTAGTAGTATTTTATGGGCAAAGGAACAAGAAACAAGCGATTTGGGCAGTGTTTCTTGGGTGTTAGCCCACGGTTCCTGGTGCTGCCCGGGTATGGGCCCTCCTTTCCCAAAATAATATACCGAGGGGTCTGTAACGAGCCAAGAAATAGTCCTAGGTAGCCCGCCAGGGTTAGATATGGCCTGGTACTATTTTATGGGCCAAGGAACAAGAAACAAGCGATTTGAGCACTTTTTCATGGGTGTTAGCCTATTGTTCCTAGAGCTACCTAGGTATCATGGCTAACTTTAAAAAATAATTATACCGAGGGGTTTGTAATGAGCCACGAAAGAGGCCCAGGTGGCCCACCCAGGTTGGATATGGCCTGGTAGTATTTTATGGTCCAAAGCACAAGATACAGGCGATTTGGATAGATATTTGTGGGTGTTAGCCCACGGTTCCTGGCATTGCCCGATGCTCGGGGCTAACTTTCTAAAAATATTATACCAAGGGGTCTGTAGCGGGCCAGGCAAATGGGCAGGGTAATCCGTCAGGGTTGGATATGGCCTGTTAGTATTTTATGGGTCAAGGAACAAGAAACAGCCGATTTGGGCAATTTTTCGTGGGTTTTAGCGCACGGTTCCTGGCGCTGCCCGGGGCTCGAGGCTAAATTTCAAAAAATATATTATCGAGAGTATGTAATGAGCTAGGTAAGAGGCTCAGGTGGCCCGCTGGGGTTGGATATTGCCTAGTAGTATTTTATGGGCAAAGGAACAAGAAATAAATAATTTTGGTAGTTTTTCGTAGGTGTTAGCCCACAGTTTCTGGCGTTGCCCGAGTCTTGGGGCTAACTTTCCCAAAACGTTATATCAAGGGGTCTATAACGAGCTCAAAAAAAGGTCTGGGTAGCCCACCAGGGTTGAATATGGCCTGATAGTATTTTATGGGCCAAGGAAAACGAAACAGGTGATTTGGGTAGTTTTTCGTGGGTGTTAGCGCACAATTCCTGGAAATGCCCAGGGCTCGAGGCCAACCTTCCCAAAACATTCTACCAAGGGGTTTGTAACGAGCTAGGAAAGAGGCCCAGGTGGGTTACCAGGGTTGGATATGGCTTAGTAGTATTTTATGGGCCAAAGAACAAGAAACAGGCGATTTTGGTTGTTTTTCATGGGTGTTAGCCCACGGCTCCTGGCGCTGCCTGGGGCTCGAGGCTAACTTTCCCAACAATTTATATCGAGGGATCTGTAACGATCCAGGCAAGAGGCCCAGATGGCTCACCGAGGACTGATATGGCCTGGTACTATTGTATGGGCCAAGGAATAATAAGCAGGTGATTTGGGCAGTTTTTCGTGGGTGTTAGCGTATGGTTCCTGGCGCTGCCTGGGGATCGAATCCAACTTTCCCAAAACATTATACCGAGGGTTCTATAACAAGACAGGCAAGAGACCTAGGTTGTCTGCTGGGGTTGGATATGACCTGGTAGTATTTTATGGGCCAACGAAAGAGAAACAAGTGATTTGGGTAGTTTTTCATGGGTGTTAGCCCATGGTTCCTAGTGCTTCCCGGGGCTCGGGGCCAACATTCCCAAAATATTATACTGAGGTGTCTATAACGAGCAAAGCAAGAGGCCCAGATGGTCCGCTGGGGTTGGATATGGCCTGGTAGTATTTTATGGCCCAAGGAACAAGAAATAAGCGATTTGGCCAGTTTTTCAAGAGTATTAGCCCAAGGTTCCTGGCGATGCACGGGGTTGTGGGCTTACTTTTCCAAAACATAATACCGAGGGGTCTATAACGAGCCAGGCATGAGGCCTAAGTAGCCTGCCGGGGTTGGAGATGGTCTGATAGTATTTTATGAGGTAAGTAATGAGAAACATGCGATTTGGGTAGTTTTTCGTGGGTGTTAGCCCATGGTTCCTGGTGCTGCCCGGGGATCGGGGCCAACTTTCCAAAAATATTTATCGAGGGGTCTATAACGAGCCAAGCAAGAGTCCCGGGTGGTCTTCCGAGTAGGATATGGACTGATAGTATTTTATGGGCCAAAGAACAAGAAATATCAATTTGGGTAGTTTTTCGTGGGTTTTTGCGCACGGTTCCTAGAGCAACCCAGGGCTTAGGGCCAACTTTCAAAATTTTATACCGAGGGATCTGTAACAAGCCAGTCAAGAGGCCTAGGTGGCCTGCCGGGGTTGGATATTGCCTCGTAGTATTTTATGAATCAACGAACAAGAAATATGCGATTTGGGCAATTTTTCTTGGGTGTTAGCCCACGGTTCCTGGTGCTGCCTGGGGCTCGGGTCAACTTTCCTAAAAATATTTACCAAGGGGTATATAACGAGCCAGACAAGAAGCCCAGGTGGCTCGTCGGGGTTTGATATGGCCTGGTAATATTTTATGGGCCAAGGAACAAGAAAAAGATGATTTTTGCAATTTTTCGTGGGTGTTAGCCCACGGTTCATGGCGCTACCCGAGGCTCGAAGCCAACTTTCCCAAAATATCATACCAAGGGGTCTTTAACGATCCAGGCAAGAGGCCCAGGTGGCCCGTCGGGGTTGGATATATCCTGATAGTATTTTATGGGCCAAAGAAAAAGAAATAAGCAATTTAGGCAGTTTTTCGTGGGTGTTAGCCCATGATTCCTTGCGCTGCCCAGGTCTTGGGGCCAACTTTCCCAAAAATATATACCAAGGGGTCTGTAACGAGCCATGAAAGAGGCCTAGGTGGCCCGTTGGGGTTGGATACGGCCTGGTAGTATTTTATGGGTCAAAGAACAAGAAACAGGCAAATTGGGTAGTTTTTCGTGGGTGTTAGCCCACGATTCCTAGCACTGCCCGGTCTCGGGGCTAGCTTTCCCAAAAATTTATATCGAGGGATCTTTAACAAGGCAGGAAAGAGGCCCAGGTAGCCCGCCGGGGTTGGATATAGCCTGGTAGTATTTTATGGGCCAAGGGACAAGAAGCAGGCGATTTGGATAGTTTTTTGTAGGTGTTAGCCCATGGTTCCTGGCGCTTCACGAGGCTCAGGGCCAACTTTCCCAAAATATTATACCGAAGGTTCTGTAACGAGCCAGAGAAGAGGGCCAGGTTGTCTTCCGGGGTTTGATATGGCCTGGTAGTATTTTATGGGTCAACGAACATGAAACAAGTGATTTGGGCAATATTTTGGGGATGTTACCCCATGGTTCCTAGCGCTGCCCGGGGATCGGGGCCAACTTTCCCATAAATTATACCGAGGGGTATATAACGAGCCACTCAAGAGGCCTAGGTGTCCCGCCGGGGTTGGATAAATCCTGGTAGTGTTTTATTTACCAAGCAACAAGAAACCAGAGATTTGTGCAGTTTTTCATGGGTATTAGCCCACGATTCCAGGCGTTGACCAGGGTTCGGGGCTAATTTTCCCAAAATATTATAACGAGGGATCTGAAATGAGCTTGTAAAGAGGCCCAGGTGTCCCGTCGGGGATGGATATGGCCTGGTAGTATTTTATGGGCGAAGGAATATAAAACGGGCAATTTGGGCAGTTTTTTGTGGGTGTAAGCCGACGGTTCTTGGCGCTGCCCGGGGCTCGAGGCCAACTTTCAAAAAAAAATACTGAGGGGTCTGTAACAAGCCAAACAAGAGGCCTTGATGGCCAGCTGGGGTTGGATATGGCCTGGTAGTATTTTATGGGCCAAGGAACAAAAAACAGGCGATTTGGGTAGTTTTTCATGGGTGTTAGACCACAGTTCTTGGTGCTACCTGGGGCTCGGTGCCAACTTTCCATAAAAATTATACCGAGGAGTGTATAACGATCCAGACAAGAAGCTCAGGTGGCCCGTCGGGTTTGGATATGGCCTGGTAGTATTTTATGGACCAAGGAACAAGAAAAGGGTGATTTTGGCAATTTTTCGTGGGTATTAGCCCACGGTTCATGGCGCTACCCAAGGCTCGGGGCCAACTTTCTATAAATATCATATCGAGGGTCTTTTATGAGCCAGGCAAGAGGACCAGGTAGCTCGTCGGGGTTGGATATAGCCTAAGAGTAATTTATGGGATAAGGAATAAGAAATAAGCAATTTGGGTTGTTTCTTTTGGGTGTTAGCCCATGGTTCCTAGCTCTGGCCGGGGCTCAGGGCCAACCTTCCTAAAATATTGAATCGAGGGGTTTGTAACGAGCAAAGCAAGAGGCCTAGGTGGTCCGCCGGGGTTGGATATAGTCTGGTAGTATTTTATTGGCCAAGGAAAAAGAAACAGGCGATTAGAGGAGTTTTTCGTGGGTGTTAGCCCACGGTTGCTGGCGCTACCTGGGGATCAGGGCCAACTTTCTCAAAACCTTTATACTGAAGGGTCTGTAACAATTCAGGAAAGAGGACCAGGTGGCCTGCCGCGGTTGGAAATAGCCTAGTAGTATTTTATGGGTCAAGGAACAAGAAACAAATGATTTAGGAAGTTTTTCGTGAATGTTAGCCCACGGTTCCTAGCGCTGCCCGAGGCTCGAGACCAACATCCCCAAAACATTATGTCGAGGGGTCTGTAACGAGCCAGGAAAGAGGCCTAGGTGACCCGTTGGGGTTGGATATGGCCTGGTAATCTCTTATGGGCCAAGGAACAAGAAACAAATAATTTCTGCAGTTTTTCTTGGGTGTTAGCCCACAGTTCCTGGCACTACACAGGGATCGGTGCCAACTTTCTCAAAAAATTATACCAAGGGGTATGTAATAAGCGAGACAAGAGTCCAGGTGGCCCGATGGGGTTGGATATGGCCTGGTAGTATTTTATGGGGCAAGGAACTAGAAACAAGAGATTTGGACAGTTTTTCGTGGGTGTTAGCCCACGGTTCATGGCGCTACCCGAGGCTCGGGCCAAACTTCCTGAAATATTATACCGAGGGGTTTGTAACGAGCAAAGCAAGAGGCCTAGGTGGCCCGCCGGGGTTAAATATTGCCTGGTAGTGTTTTATTTTCTAAGGAACAAGAAACAAGCGATTTAGGAAGTTTTTTGTGGGTGTTAACACACGGTTCCTGGCGCTGCCCAGGGCATGGGGCCAACTTTCCCAAAAATATATACCATGGGGTCTGTAAGGAGCCAGGAAAGAGGCCTAGGTGATCTGTCGGGGTTGGATATGGCCTATTAGTATTTTATGGGCCAATGAACAAGAAACAGACAATTTGGGAAGTTTTTAGTGGGTGTTAGCCCACGGTTCTTGGCACTGCCCGGGGCTTGAGGCTAAATTTCCTAGAAAATTATATCGAGGCGTCTGTAAAACGCCAGGCAAGAGGCCCAGGTGGCCCGCCGGGGTTGGATATGGCCTGGTAGTATTTTATGGGCCAAGGGACAAGAAGCAGACGATTTGGATAGTTTTTTGTGGGTGTTAGCCCATGGTTCCTGGCGCTGCCCGGGGCTCGGAGCCAACTTTCCTAAAAACTTATATCGAGAGGTCTGTAACGAGCCATAGAAGAGGCCCAGGTTGTCTTCCGGGGTTTGATATGGCTTGGTAGTATTTTCATGGGTCAACGAACAAGAAACAAGTGATTTGGGCAATTTTTTGGGGATGTTAGCCCATGGTTCCTAGCGTTGCCCGGGGATCGGGGCCAACTTTCCCAAAAATTATACCGAGGGGTATGTAACGAGCCACTCAAGAGGACTAGGTGGCCCGCCGGGGTTGGATAAAGCCTGGTAGTATTTTATTTACCAAGCAACAAGAAACTAAAGATTTGTGTAGTTTTTCGTGGGTGTTAGCCCACGATTCCAGGCGTTGAGCGGGGTTCGAGGCCAATTTTCCCAAAAAGGTATACCAAGGGGTCTGAAATAAGCCTGAAAAGAGGCCCAGGTGGCCCGCCGGGGTTGGATATGTCCTGGTAGTATTTTATGGGCGAAGGAATAAGAAACTGGCAATTTGGCTAGTTTTTTGTGAGTGTTAGCCTACGGTTCTTGGCGCTGCCCGGGGCTCGAGGCCAGCTTTCAAAAAATAATATACTGAGAGGTCTGTAACAAGACAAACAATAGGCCTTGGTGGACCGCTGGCGCTACCTGGGGATCGAGGTCAACTTTCTCAAAAACATTATACCGAAGGGTCTGTAACAATTCAGGAAAGAGCACCAGGTGGCCTGCCAGGGTTGGATAAAGCCTAGTAGTATTTTATTGGTAAAGGAACAAGAAACAGACGATTTACGAAGTTTTTCGTGAATGTTAGCCCACGGTTCCTAGCGTTGCCCGGGGCTCGAGGCCAACATCCCAAAAA
>JBCEWC010003400.1:0-30433 GCA_038996855.1 Solanum aculeatissimum
TAGACATTATGTGATCACATTCTTGTCATAACCCATACTTGTTCAAAATCATAGTCATAAATATATTTGGAACTTAGTTCACATCATATCCTTCTTGAAATCCATGTTCATGCATGTAAATGCCATGATTGATGACGAGAATAGCATAGGTAACTAGAATTTATAATTTAAATCTAAATTTAGAAGAATCCATAAGAAATTCAAGGTTAAATCAATAATTAAATCTCAATTTAATACTACCCATGCAAGGATTAAAGTGTAAGGGGACATGCATACTTGTACCTTCCTTAAATCAAAGGAATTAATCAATTAGGGGCTTAACTTATCTTGAAATTATTAAATAGGAACAACCCACACTTCAATTTCACTAAATCATTCTTAACTTAAAAGACCCATTTCAAGAAAAATCATAATTCATTAAAATTTGAGGAAAAGGATTTTTGGTCTTCATGGTTGGAAGAGAAACCATGAATCAAACCCACATACCTTTAATTTAACAAGAAGATTGAGAAGGTTCTGATGAAAACTTATGGTTTTCCCAATTTCAAGCTTGATCTCCAATGGAAGATGAGAGAAAATTGAGAGAATTTGGGAGAGGAATTAAGAGCTTTAATGAATTAAAATGAATCAGGGTTCAATTTAGGGGTTTTAAGAGAGTTTAGAAAGGCTAAAACGACCCTAGGAATAATTAAAATTACCATTTAGTCATTAATGAAACAGAGAAGATAACTGAAACAGTCGCTGACGGAAGCACCCACACGATCCGTGTAGTGGTTCACGGACCATGAATACTACCGTGTGGCTTCACTTGGTTCATGCCTTGGCTTGAAATCTTAGAAGACTTTCCGGATCACTCCACGACAAGACTCACGATCCGTGAAGTTGCACACAAACTGTACACTGGGCCGTGGAGCTTCAATTGGTCCGGAGTCCTGGCCCTAAGGTCTAGGCAGTCTCTGGACCACTCCACGGAGGCCCCCATGGACCGTGAGGCATCACACAGACCTTGAAGCGGTCCGTGGAGCTTCACTTGGTCTGGGGCCTTGGCCCAACACCCATGAAACTCACTGGACCAGTCCACGGAGGGGGTCACGGGTCGTGATCCTCCACACGGCCCGAGGTCCCTCCCATAAGGAAGTGCCTTAGTCCCAAAACAACTTCCCTTTTTCTAGAACACTTCTGTGCATGGACAACCTCACTGTAATAGTCATAATTTTTACATCCAAGATCCGAATTGAGTGAGACCCATTTCGTAGAGAAGACAACTTAGAGAGCTTAGATTTGATATATCGTGGCCCACACAGTTCATCTTGTACAGAGAGATATGGCCATCCAAAGTTAGTCCTTCCACACAGTTCCATACAAAACTCCACCAATACGTTTCCCTTGAATACGACCACTTAAATGGAATACATGATCATCACTAATCAACCATACAAGTTCAAAATGGGCCTTGACCCACAAATACAAAGTTTGAAAATTTTTAGGTCATTACATCATCTCCCCCTTGGAAACATTCGTCCTCGAATGAGCTAGACCATGAATTAAGGAAATCAATCAAGAAAGAAATATTTTCATCATAACTTATAAGGGATCATGCATCATTTTCAAAGTAATTTAAAACTCATGTCAAAATATCATTTCAATCATTTTCATGCTCATGTATGCATACAATGTCATGAGACTCAAGAATTTAAAGAATTAGGACTATTTGAAAGGATAGAACCTAGTACCTTTGGCTTGAATAAATTGGAAAAGATAGGGGTATTGCTCTATCATGTCCAACTTCGCTTCCCATGTAGCACTCTCCACATGTTGGTTCCTCTAAAGCACCTTAACCGAAGCCACCTCCTTGTTGCGAAACCGCTTCACTTGCCTATCCAAAATTTCAACCGGTACCTCTTCATAACTTAAATTCTCATCAATCGTCACACCCTCCAAAGGTGTGATTGTCGTAGGGTTACCAACCAATTTCCTCAACAACGAAACATAGAACACAGGATGAATAGAGCTTATCTCCGAAGGCAAATCCAACCTATAAGCCACATTGCCAACCTGCTCAACAACCTCATATGGCCTGACGTACCGAGGGTTCGACTTTCCCTTTTTGCCAAAATGCATGACGCCTTTCATAGGAGATACCTTCACATAAACCCAATCATCTACATGGAATTCGAGATCCCTCTTCCTAACATCCGAATAGGACTTTAGGCGGCTTTGAGCCATCCTCAATCTTTCCCTAATCAACCTCACCTTTTCTATGGCCTCAACCACCAAGTCCGAGCCTAGCAATGCTGCCTCACCTGTCTCAAACCAACCCACCGAGGATCTACATCTTCTACCATTCAAAGCCTCAAATGGGGTCATACCAATGCTAGCATGGAAACTATTATTATAGGCAAACTTAATAAACGATAGATGATCATCCCAATTTCCCTTGAACTCTAACACACAAGCCCTTAACATGTCCTCCTAGGTTTGAATTGTCCTTTCGGCTTGTCCATTGGTTTGGGGATGGAATGTCGTGCTTAATTTGATCTTAGTACCAAGTCTCTTTTGAAATGACCTCCAAAAATGAGAAGTGAATTGAGTACCACGATTCGATATAATTGACCTCGATATGCCATTCAACCTTACTAACTCCTAGATATACATCTTAGCATACTCTTCTGCACTATAAGTGGTCTTGACTGGTAAGAAATGAGCCAACTTAGTCATCCGATCAACGACAAGCCATATCGAGTTAAATTGCTTATGAGTACGAGGCAACCCAACTATGAAGTCCATATTCACATCCTCCCACTTCCAAGTAGGAATCTCAATGTCTTAGGATAGAACACCGGGCCTTTGGTGTTCCACCTTCACTTGTTGATAATTCAAACATTCTGACACGAATTTGGCTATGCCTTTCTTCATGCCATGCCACCAATTCAACTCCCTCAAATCTCAATGCATCTTAGTGGATCCCAGATGAATATAATATTGGAAATTATGAACTTCGCTCATGATAATCTCCTTTACGCCGTCAACATCCTAAACACATAATTGATTTTGGTACCGTAGCACACCATCTTCCCATTGGGAGAAAACCTCAATCTTTCCTTCGGCAACCAATTTCTTTAACTCTACCAAGGAAGGATCTAAGTCTTGCTTTGCCTTAACATCAATCACCACCAAAAATGCGACAACCTTCTTCCCCTTATCCACATGCGACACACTTCCTATAGATAGCCTACTAAGGGCATCTGCCACAACATTTGCCTTGACTGAATTATAAAGGACACTCATGTCATAATCCTTGAGAAGTTCCAACCATCTCCTTTGTCTCAAGTTAAGATCCCTTTGAGTGAACACATATTGCAAACTTTTATGATCGGCGAAGACATCAACATGAAACCCATATAGATAATATCTCCAAATCTTTGGAGCAAACACCACCACCGCCAATTCAAGATCATAAGTCGGATAATTTTGCTCATGTAACTTCAATGCCTTGACGCATAAGTTATCACTTTACCATGTTACATAAGTACACACCCTAACCCAATCCGTGAAGCATCACAATACACCATAAACCCATCAAACCTATTGAACAAGGTCAAAACAGGAGCCGATGTGAGTCGATCCTTCAACGTCTGAAAACTCTTTTCACACTCACTTAACCACACAAACTTAGCCTTCTTCTGGATTAACTTAGTCAATGGCGATGCAATAGAAGAAAATCCTTCAACAAATCTCCGATAATAATCGGCCAATCCAAGGAAACTCTGAATATCCAAAGGAGTCAATGGTCTAGGCCAATCTTTCACCGCTACGGTTTTATTAGGGTCAACCTTAATGCCATCACCAGATACAACATGACCAAGAAATGCAACTTCCCCCAACCAAAATTTACACTTGCTAAACTTGGCAAACAATTGCTTCTCCCTCAAAGTTTGAAGCACCAACCTCAAGTGACTCATATGCTCTCGCTCACTCTGGGAGTAAATTAGGATATCATCGATAAAGACCACCAGAAAATTATCAAAGAATGGTTTGAACACCCAATTCATGAGATCCATAAACACCGCCGGAGCATTGGTCAAACCAAACGACATCACCACAAACTCAAAGTGCCCATAACGAGTCTGAAAAGCTTTCTTTGGGATATCACATTCCCTTACCTTCAACTGATGGTAGCTCGATCGAAGATCTATCTTAGAGAAATGATTAGCTCCTTGAAGTTGATTGAACAAATCATCAATTCTGGGCAACGGGTACCTATTTTTAACGATCACCTTATTTAATTACCGATAATCAATACACATTCGGAGAGAACCATCCTTTTTCCTCACAAACAACACGGTAGCACCCCAAGGTGAAATACTCGGTCTAATATAACCCTTCTCCAACAGGTCCTTCAATTGATCCTTCAACTCCTTTAGTTCGGCTGGAGCCATACGATAAGGAGGAATAAAAATAAGTTGAGTATCCAGAAAGAGATCTATGTCAAAATCTACTTCTCTATCGGGAGGGATATCGGGTAAATCATCAGGAAACACATCAAAAATTTATTAACCACCGGAACCGATTCAGGTGTCGGTGACTCACCCTCCACATATCTAACCTGCACAATATGGTAGATACACCCCTTACAAATCATTTTTTAGGCTTTGAGGTAAGAAATAAACCGACCCCTAACCACGGAATCGCTACCCTTCCACTCCAACACAGGTTCATTAGGAACTTGAAATTTGACTCGTCTAGTTCTACAATCAACCGAGGCATATGAGGCATGCAACCAATCTATCCCAAGAAAAACATCAAAGTCATATATCTCAAGATCAACAAGATCACCGGGGAAAACTTTATGCAACACAGAAATAGGACAACCCCGATACACTTTCTAAGCAATGATAGACTCACCCACGAGAGTATAAACCGAGTACGATTCCCTCAAAGTTTCAGGACTCAAACCAAATTTAACAGCCAACAAAGGAGTCATAAAATATACATTTGCATCCGGGTCAAGTAAATCATAAGTATCAAAATCAAAGACTTTTAACATACCAGTCACGACGTCTGGAGCTTCCTCCACCTCGTATCAAACATGAAGAGAATAGAACCTGTTGTTCCTGGGAGGACCAACAACCTGAGCCTTTGGCTGCCCTTGACCACCGAGGGCCGATTGATCCTTCTTTGCACCACTTGGACATTCAAAAATCTTGTGGTCCAATCCCCCACACCCAAAGCAAACATCCAAAGCTCTCCTATAATCATCTACATGGTTCTTACCACACTGGTCCTAACGGGGAATTCGTGGACCACCCCCAACTTGTAACCTAGGAAGAGGCACCCTTGGGTTAGCAAACTTCACATTCGAACCTTGTCCTTGTTGGAAACAACCAAATCCACCACCACCCTTAGAGTTGGAGAACCTATCATCATACCGAGCTCTCTTAGAGTTGTTCACCCTTCGCTCCTTGAGCTTCTCACCCTCAATCTGTTCAGCATAGGTCATGAGACGGGAGATATCCATGTCCCTAATGAGCATAGTAGTACGACATTCTTTCACCACCAAATCAGAAACACCTAAAATGAACTTGTACATTCTTGCACGGGGATCGACTACTAGCATGGGAGCATACTTTGAAAGCATAGTGAATTTGAGGGAGCTATCCATTTCCCTCACAGTCATACTACCTTGTCGAAGATAATTGAACTCAGTCATTTTGGAATCCTGAAGTTCAAAGGGAAAAAATCGGTCCAGGAAGGCCATCTTGAACTCCTCCCAACCAATTTTAATACCTACCATTCTTTCCACCAACCACTGATTGTACCACACCTGAGCCACATCTTTCAACTGATACGCAGCCAACTCAGTTTTTTTCTCATAACTGACACCCATAATAGTCAACACCTTTGTGAGCTCATCAATGAACTCCTGGGCATCCTTATCAACCTTTGAACCATAGAACTCCGGAGGATTCATCCGGGTGAAGTCCCTTAGCCTAGAAGCTAGAGTGCCACCATTCGTGGGATTTGTTGGTCGGGCTTGATTAGCCACCACTTGAGCCAACATAGACACCACATTCCTAAATTCAGCGTGAGTCACTTGTTCCTCCATAGGCTCACGAGGGGCTTGTTCCTCATGGACAGGAGCCTGTATGGGAAGGGGAGCTATTTTGGAAGACATCTTCTGAAAGAGTAACAAGAACACCCCATTTCAGGAAACTTTTCAAAATAGCTCACAGCACGATATAAGGTACAATGAAGTGATAAAATTCCTAGAACATGTCATAGCCTCTCATTCATAGGCATGGTGCGCATCACACCCATGAATAAGACTCTAATTGATGTGGCATGTTGGACTCTGAGAATTATTTACAAACCTAGAGCTCTGACACCATCTTTGTCACGACTCGAGAGTATGGCCTATATGTGACATGGCGAAGGAGAACTCAAAAGTCCTCGATCAAGCCATCATAGCATCATCACACATATCATCGATTCGAAAGCGCGTATAATAAACCATTAACACATAAGTGTAGGGGATTCTGGGCTTTGGACCCAAGCTATGGGGATGTTGTCGGGAATGGGATAAGCATGAATCACATAACATATAGAAATTACGTTCTAAGGGGCAGGTAAGTATGACTCAAGCTATGGGGGCAAGAAGGGTTAGGGACTTTCCACATAAACACATTCCCAATCCAAACGTATCATAATAGCATAAGAGGAAACGAAGGAATAACATAAGATACCATCACTTACATAAATAGCCATATCATTACAAGTAACACATAGCATAACGTACAATAGAGTTTGATATCTCCAATAATGCCTCTACATAAGATAAGACGGGGCCTCGACTTAATCCAGGCTCACCCTTAAGTCATAAAGTACAGGAACATAAAGTAAAGACAAAGGTAAATAAAGGTGGATGTTGCCCTGTATAAGGCTCACCATAAGTATTATCTTTAAGAAATCTCGTTTAGCCGTCCAACGGGGGATGAAAGTCACCTCCGATCCCTACATGGTTAGAGCATGTAGACAAAGAGTAGGGGTTAACACATAATAATGCACTAAGTATGCAGGCATGCGATGCAGATGAACATGAGCCTACAAACGAGTTAGATGACAAGGGCACATATATAGAAGGAGAATATAGGAAAGGATAGTATCTCAATATGCCATGAAATCTATGATGCATGAAATGCGATAATGCTTATAGTATAAGGGATGAGACCGTAACCGATATCCAAACTCATGTGAGCTACAATATGAACTTGTCTGATGAGGCCTCCCATCGGATGAGAGAAGATTACTTGTCAAAGGTAACCTACACCACACCTTACGACCCGGTCATTTCGGTGTGATGGCCACCTTCTTTACAATCGAGTCATTTCGAAAGGATTTCCATATCATATCATATCATATCATATCATACCTTACGGGACCACCCATTTTGATTGCATAACCTATGTTGGCATATATTTGAGAAAAAGGAGTGGGACCCTTGGGGATAGCCCACGTACTACTCCAATCTCACTCGGTGCTAAGTCGTCATCCCAAAAGAATACATATACATATACATGCCTTTAAAATGGAATCGAAACACTTGACATCATACCATGCATAATTAGGCTTAAAGTCCAAATCACTTGCTTAATATCCATGCATATGTGACTAAAAAGTTAACACATTTCATAATCATACTTTATTGGGCTAAAAAGCCAAATACGCTTTCATGTCAAACTTCATGTATAGGAGTATCTCCATACTTGTCAAATCATATTGGTGTGAACACCCATAGTTGCTCAAAGAGCCATATCATAAATATAATGTGATCACATTCTTGTCATAACCCATATTGTTCAAAATCATAGTCATAAACATATTTGGGACTTAGCCCACATCATATCCTTCTTGAAATCCATGTTCATGCATGCAAATGCCATGATTGATGACGAGAATAGCATGGGTAACTAGAATTCATAATTTAAATCTAAATTAAGAAGAATACATAAGAAATTCATGGTTAAATCAATAATTATTTCTCAATTTAACACTACCCATGCAAGGATTAAAGAGTAAGGGGACATGCATACTTGTACCTTCTTTAAATCAAAGGAATTCATCAATTAGGGGCTTAACTTATCTTGAAATCATTAAATAGGAATAATCCAAACTTCAATTTCACTAAATCATTCTTAACTTAAAAGACCCATTTCAAGAAAAATCACAATTCATCAAAATTTGAGGAAAAGGATTTTGGGTCTTCATGGTTGGAAGAGAAACCATGAATCAAACCCACATACCTTCAATTTAACAAGAAGATTGATAAGGTTCTAATGAAGACTTGAGCTTTCCCCAATTTCAAGCTTGGTCTCCAATGGAAGATGAGAGAAAATTGAGAGAATTTGGGAGAGAAATTGAGAGCTTTAATGAATTAAAATGAATTAGGGTTCAATTTAGGGGATTTAGTAGAGTATAGAATGGCAAAAACGACCCTAGGAATAATTAAAATTTCAATTTAGCCATTAATAAAATATATTATATAACTGAAACAGTCGTTGACGGAAGCACCCACACGGTCCGTGTAGTGGTTCACGAACCGTGAACCCTACCGTGTAGCTTCACTTGGTTCATGCCTTGGCTTGAAATCTAGGAAGACTTTCTGGATCACTCCACGATAGGACTCACGATCTGTGAAGCTGCACATAGACCGTACACTAGTCTGTGGTGCCTCACTTGGTCTGAAGTCCTGGCCCTAGGGTCTAGGCAGTCTCTAGACCACTCCTCGGAGGCCCCCACGGACCGTGAGGCATCACACGGACTGTGAAGTAGTCCATGGAGCTTCACTTGGTCCGAGGCCTCGGTCCAATACCAATGGAACTCACTGGATCAGTCAATGGAGGGGCTCACAGGTCGTGAGCCTCCACACTGCCCGTGGTCCCTCCCATAAGGCAGTGCCTTAGTCCCAAAACAACTTCCCTTTTCCCAGAACACTTCTCTGCATGGACAACCTCACTGTAATGGTCATAATTTCCACATCCGAACTCCAAATCGAGTGAGACCAATTTCGTTGCGAAGACAACTTAGAGAGATTTCATTTGATATTTTGTGGCCCACGTAGTTTATCTCGTACCGAGAGATATCTTCATCCAAAGTAAGTCCTTTCACACGGTTCCATACAAAACTCTACCAATACGATTCCCTTGAATACGACCACTTAAATGGAATACATGATCATCACTAATCAACCATAAAAAGTTCAAAACGAGCCTTGATCCACCAATGCAAAGTTTGAAAAATTTTGGGTCGTTACACATAACAAATATTTTCAGATAGTTTAAAATAATCAACAAGTGTAGCTCAAGTATAATCTTCACATAATTCATTCGCAATAACTGAATCAAATCATAAATACAAGATACCATGCTATGATATGTAATAGAAATGGTATGAAATGAAATGAAATAATGTACTGCAATGTTAAGTAATCATGATGCATATCTATCCTACGATACACATCCACTGATATAATTAGTTTGAAACCAATGGAGGATATATTTGTCTATATACCTCCGCTAGTCGTGAGGCCTGATCCTAGGATTTCAATATCTCATATCAATGTCTCCCGCTATGGACGTGTGACCCGATCCTTATTTCTCTTTCAATATTTTCATTCATGGATGTGTGGCCCGATCTCTATTTCTATTTTAATGTTTTCTGCCATGGAGTGTGGCCCGATCCCTATTTCTCTTTCAATGTTTCATTGGTGGTACTTAGTCACAATGCACATCAAGAACATATATAAGTGATGCAATGATGATGAGTGCAAATAAGAGTCCACTTCATAATAAACACATCATTTCAAGTCAAATATTGCAATCAATAAGGCATAATGACGAGTCTTTTCTAAGCCTATAATCAATCGTTCCAACCCACAAGTGAAACTCAACCACAATATTTCTAATTCCAATAATAGACAACCATAATACCATCTGTAATCCACATTATCATATCATAAAGGATTCTCAATATCGTAGCACAAGTCAACAATTACCAATCTCAATAATTCACTTTCAAGTCATAGATGAAATTCACAGTTTATAAAGTACAACTCAATCAACCACAAGTATCTAATCATCTCAAGCTATAAATATAGAAAATATAATGTTCAAGTAAGCTTAACAAGGTTTAGGATTCCACTTGCCTCAACTAGCAGCCAAATTAAACAATAATAGAGCTTTTCCCTTCGAATTCACACCTGAAACGTCATAATCTATTCAAAGATAACATAACAATCACGTAACGAATCTAATGACACTAAAATCAATCAATTCGGATGAAAAAGGTAAAATGGTAAAAAATTCTATGCTGAAAAAAGTATTTAGAATCTAAAAATTAATATATGAAAATTTTCTCCTCGTAATAAGGATTCTAACAGTGAAAATTGATTCGAAAACGTAGTTGAAATGGACTCAAAATCCCAATTTTTAAATAAAAATCCATATTCAGAAACCCCCCGAAATTTTCCATTAAAAGTCCCCAGTTATAAGTTAAAATCATAAATTAATTAATGGAAATTGAAGAAATGGAGTAGAAATTAATTACCCAAGAGTATTGACTTGAAAAATCTTGAAGAAATTGCCTCAAACCGAGTTTGAAAGTGTAAAAATGGTGGAAATCACTTAAACCCGTAAGTAAAATTATTTACTTTTTTAGGCACGAAAATGTACTTCATGAACGCGAAAAAGGGTCCACAAACACGGAGCAATAAGTCCCTCAACACTCTGTGAAATCGGAGGGTGACCTCACAGGGCTCCACGAACGCGGAGGTCATTAACACTAGACCTCCGCGAACACGGGCCCCTATTCTGTGAACACGGAGTTCAAATGTGGGGTACTAGATATCAGATAAAAACAGCTACTACAAAACATAAAATGGACCCTCGTAATTAATTCGGAACCCAAAACATACAAACCAAACATTGAACCCCACAAGAAATAATATTTTGGACTCAATAGAACCATCAGAATTTGAATTCGGAACCTCCTTGGCCCGAAACCTGAGAAAGATCATTTAAACTAGTTTAGGACTCAAATACTCAAAATAATCTTGAAAGATCTAAAAATTGTAACGAGGTCATTTCTAGCATTAGTTTCACCACCTGGAACCACTGGAACTAATGAAATTTCTATTTGAGCTCCCGAACTCCGAATGTTGACAAAAATCAAACATATGATCCAAAATAAACTAAAAATGCAACTTTGGGTCCAAAATCTTTGTTATATCTCCAAATTCAGTTCTACAAGTTTTTCTAGACCAGATTCTGCATTTTAAAGCTAATGAAATTGGCAGAATCAAATTTTGACACTCGTAATTCAAGATGACCTCAAAACTCAAAATTTCTCAACTTAAGCCTTTAAAAACTCATTCTTTTGCAAAACTCCAACTTTTTACAAGATTTTTAAAATTTGACTTTTTAACTTAATCAAAATTGACTTGAAGCAACTTTCAAAAAGAGCAAAATAGTAATTTAGCTGAAATTTCCAAAAATGACTTCTAGGGTCATTAAAGAGAGGTGAATTATTTATGTATATTTATCAAATTATATGTGTATATCTGTAAAATAATTATATATGTGTAACTAATATACATATGTATTTGTATATCTGGAAAGACAGATTGGGAGAGGGAGGAGAGAGGCGAGCAAGATCGAGAGAGGGAGAAGAGAGACAAACAAGAAAGGATAGAGAGTGGAGAAAGGCAAATTGTACATCTATATCTATCGAATTGACTATGTATATTGTCACGATCCAAAATGGGTCACGACTAAAGAAAAATGAAATAAAGCAAAAATACAATCATATAGCATAAGAAACCTCCCAAAACCTGGAGTCGTGAGCACAGGAGCATCTAAATACAGTACTGAAGAATAAAATACAACTGTCTCAGTGAAAATATAAGGTTGTCTCATAATATTTGATACACCATTTGAAAGATAGAAATAAAAGGGAATCCCAAAGATCTACGACAACTCGAAGTCTGAGCCTCACCTAGGGATCCAGATGATATCAAAATACTTGGGTGGAGTGAGAAACTACCGTATCCTGAACCCTGTGCACGATTTGTAGAGAGGAAGCAAAGTAGCGATGAGTACACCGTAATGTACCCAATAGATTCAACTGACTGGGTAAGAGAAATCGAACAAGTATGTAATAACAAAAACTTCTAACACCTGCATCACAAGGTTAGTAAATAGAAACATAACCAAAGATAATGATAATTATAGCAATAGACAATGATGCAATACATATGAAGTGTATGGATTCAATGGCGTCTAGGCCATAAATGAGGTGGAATCATGATCGTCCTATGACTGATGTACACATCTATCGAGCAGAAGCTACCAGATACAACCCAGGGATATCGTAAGCCATGTACTCAAATAAGTTTGGGCGTCACAGGCCTTAGATAGTATAAGTACAATATATGATGTGTGCATGCCAATGCCAACATATATAAGTATGGTGTGTGCATACCAATGCGTCAATAAAGTAAGATATGTGCATACTAATGCAATAATAGAGTAAGATATGTGCATACCAATGCAACAATAGAGTCAGATGGGTGCATACTAATGCAACAATAGTGTAAGATGTGTGCATATCAATGCAACAATAGAGTAAGATGTGTGTATACCAATGCAACAATAAAGTAAGATAGGAGATGACTCATAAGTAATGATAAATAGGGACAACAGTCATAACATCACAAAGGCTAGATCTATACCATCAACTAATACCACAAGTATATCAATAAGCCATATTAACATCCCTTCCTCATCAATGGTTAATTTCCAACAAATCTAGACTCCACAAGTGACATAATATGCTTTCAAATCCCATAATAAGTCATGAATAACTCCAAGTTTCCACAAATTCCATTCAATGGTATAACAAGTCTCACATTATCATGGTAATGACCAAAGTGCCTTATATCTCAAGTATTAAACTCAATTTATTGATAAGATCACAATCTACTCAAATTGTGGCATAACCGAATCCACATATCCATCACAATACTAACATAACAAGTCATTTACTCATGAATCAATCTACCTCTTGAATTACCACATGATATACTCAATAACTCAAATCCAATGCCAAAAAGGTTAGCCAAACCTACCTCAATGTCAAAACCGTACTCGAACAAGCTTTCAATCAACTCAAGACTCCAAACAATCCTCAAATCAACCAATCACTATCAAAGTCAGATACTACGTATCAAGAGGAGTATTTTGATACCTATATTGGCATGGTTTAGGCTTAGGAGTAAAATAGTCAATTTTAGGGTAAAATTTTGAGGTATCCAAACCTGAAAATTGACTTTAAAATCAAGTTCTACACAAAAAATAGAGTTCATGGATGAAAATTCTACCAAAACTGAGTTCCAATCGAGTGAGAAATCAATCTTCAAAGTTAAGAAATCGTGGTCTAAAAATTCTCAATTTTGAACATTCAAAATCATGAAATTCAAGGTAAAATCAAGATAAAACTCATGAAAAATGATCAAAATAGTGTTAGGAACATTTACCCAAGTTAAATCTTCGAATTTCTCTTCACAAAATCGCCCAAAAAGCTCTAAGTTCATGAAAATAGCTAAAAATGGTATTTCATGGGTTTTAAACTGTTCAGGTATAAAAAGCTCTCCGCGATCGCAGAGGAGAAAGGCTTAACGACTTCCGCGATAGCGAAGACCAACCCGTGAATGCAGAGAACAAAGGGGGGGAGGCGTCACTCGCATGCCCAACACTCCACGAACGTGAGACTTTGTCCACGAATGTGGAGGCTTCTCTGCAAACGCGGAGAAGAGATGTGCCTGCACTAGATAACAACAAAAACTAGTAATACCAAGTCCAATTCCCTACTCGAAATGGACCCTCGAAACTCATTTGAACTGATAATTTCATAAATTCTATATGTTTTCTTACCAGAAACAGTGATCCGGACTCAACAGAATCATTATAAATCGATAGCAAGGCCTCCTCGTCACATTTACCAATCCAACTCGATAAAACTAGTTTAAAACTCAAAATACCAAATCTGCCCTTAACAACTCCAAAAATTATTCTGAGACCATTTCTAGCATTAATTTCACCATCTGGAACTACTGGAACTGTCAAAATTCCGATCTGAGCTTCCGAAATCCAAATGTTGACCAAAGTTAAACTTTGGATCCAAAAATATAATTAAAATCACAACTTTGGGCCTAAAAACTTTATTTTAACTCCAAGTTCAATTCTGCAACTTTCTGTAGTTTAGTTTTAATACTACGGAACTAATGAAATTGATGAATCTCGATTCGATACCAAAAAACCAGAATGGTACAAAAACTTACTTTTTCAATAACTTAAGCCTCCAAAAAGTGCCAAAATGCATATTTACCATTTTAAAACTCTGGATTTCAGTTTCAATAATTCAAATAGTTCAAAATAGGCCCAAAGAAACTTTCAAAAGGGTAAAATAGAAATTTTCACAAATAAGGCCAAAAATGACCGACCATATATCTATCAAAATAATTATATATATGCAGCTGGTATACATATGCAATTGTATATCTGACAAGAAATTGAAGAGCAAGAGGACAGAGGTGAGAGAGAAGAAGAGAGGAGAGAGAAAATAGCAACAAAACCCTAACTATAGCTATAAATTATAATTTTTTCAAACTATAGTTGTATAATGTAAATACATATCATATGTTTGCCTAGTTACTCTATTTTTCCTAAGACAAATTACTTATGTTTTTTCTAAAAATATTTTTCATTCCTACCAAACACCCAGATCTTGAATTTCTTACTAGTTGGCTCTTTATGGTAAAAGAAATATCTAGAAATGAACAAAAGAATTGACTTGACCAATCAAGTGCATTTATTAATTTGTAAACGTACAAGTTCCAGGGACAAGAGCTGATAAATGGGTAGCAGAAAGACTTTTCAACATATCCATCTGTCAATTTAATATATTTATTTTTATGGAAAATTTCTTTTGGCCACAAAATTTGGATCAAATTTGGCCTTAATGAAAAAAACTGTTCACACTATAAAGTATTTTTTTTAATATCCTTTCCCTTTATCTAAAAAATTAATTAAATCTACACTTCACTAATGATGCAAGTCAGATCGCATCTAGGCTATTCACTAGGAGCCAAGCTTGAGAATTTCAAAGGGTACAAGGGCTATTCATGAAGTTGGAGGTCCTTGACCTTGTATTGGGGCCAAAGGAAGGATTCTACACCTTGAAGATAGCTCGTGGAGATGAAGGCGAAGCAGGAGAGAATCTGTCATGTTCGGTGATAGGGTAGCAAATTGTTGATCTACCAAATTGATTCAGCGACGGCCTGGGTGACCGCTTAATATTCCAAAAAGTCTAAGATTAAAAGGTGTGATCTTTCGGCGATGGGAAGGTCATTCGGCGATCTACCAAATGTAAATGATGACGGTCAATTGGATCACTATTTTGTCAATTTGGCCACTTTTGAGCCATTTTTGTAATAATTTACCTAAGACTATAAATATCTCATAGTTTCTCATTTCTAGGTAGACTATTTTGAATATTGATGAACAATACTCCTTGTGTGAGTTTGAGAACTTGATACAAGCTTTGGTTGAACCTTGTTTAGAAATGGTGGTTACTTTGCATTAAATTTTCTTGAGATCTTTGTAAGAGGTTGGTGCTCATTTTGGATTAATCAATTGAGGTCTTTAGATTTAATATACCTTTAGGTTATTTTAATTTTCTTTCTAGTGTCAATTTATCTATCTTTACTTTCTTGTCTTTTCGATTTTGCATTTTGAATTGCATCGTTTGGTATCAGAACAAGGCTTAGATTCATTCTGACGATTCTAGTCTTTGGTTGTTAATATAAAAAAAAAGAGTCCAAAAATGTTTTTAAGAAAATCCCAAAAATATTTTGTTGATTTGAGTCTTGTTTGAAGTTTATAATGATAGATTTGTGTTCTCTATCATTAATTGAGTCATAGATTGAGATTTGGTAAAGTTTGGAGACACATTGAAGATTTCACCATTGTGATTGAAGAAACTTGAAGAAGAAGAAGAAGAAGAAGAAGAAAAAAGTGGGTCTTTGATTTTGAAGAATTTGGTTAGGAATTGAAGGTTAAAAATTATTAGGGTTTGTTCTCCTCATCAACAAGAACTTAAATCTCAAATTTCGTAAAATTCTGAGCCAAGAAATTTACAAGTTTTATTTTGGGTCTTCATCTTGTTCATAGTATTCTTGGGAATATTCAAATATAATAAAAAGAGAAGAATCTTCCAAGAAGGTGTTTGATCCAAAAAAGTAGAGGAAAAGAAGGAATACTTGTGTTTGTACAAGTGGAATTTACCAAAAGAGGCAAGTACTAGGTCAAGAAAATACAAGGGCCCCACAAAGATGTCAAAATTGAGGTCTTCATGTGTACAAAAGTGTAAAAAGGGTGGTCAAAGTCGTGCCCACAAGAACCATTCGATAACACGCAAAATAGTGCCTAAGTCCGCCTAACTCTGCTTTAGTTGTTGTAACTTAGGCGGTCAAAATCTGACCATTTGGTGGTCTAAAGTGGTTCAGCGGTCAAATTGATAGTTCACGAGCTAAACTTCAATTTTGACTTTTGAAATGTCAGATTTGGAGTTTCGAAGCTCGAGCAATCTCAGGTTCTAAATTCTTAGTTTCTTTTCTTTTGATTCTCGTCCATTTCAAGATTCATTAGCTAATTTTCAACTCGTAATTGATCTACTTGTTGATTATTTTTTCTTGAATCCTCTTCTTTGTTAGTGCTATTTTTTTATGCTTTTATTCATTTTATTTCGTAGATAACTACTTGATTCAAGTCTGTTTGCTTTAATTGAGTCATCTATTCTTCTTAAACAAGAATCCACTCCGGCCAAGAGTAGAAATTGACACCTCGTGAACAACTTAGTATAAGCAATCTTCAACCTTAGCTAAGCCAATTTAGGAGGCAATCCAAGTTGTGTAAACACGAGTGATTGTGAGGTCATTTCACTAATGCTAATATTGTTTGTTGTCTTTGTTGAGTGTTGTTTTAACAGGTACCATGGAAAGTGGAAATGAAACTCCACCACCTACCGGTGGAGTTATCTTGGATGCTATAATGAAAGTGACTGCCAATATGAGTCAGAGAGAGGAAGCCAGGGAGGGTAAAGTATTTACCATTCAAGATAGTGTGTCGACTATGGATGGTAGAATGATCAATGTAGACAGTCGACTTAACTCTACAAATACCACTCCACAAACTACCTATCGAGCTTTCACAAGTGGTCTTAACCATCCCACTATGACACCCCCAACCTTCCATCAAGTATTCAATCCAACACCCATGAATTACAACTTCAATACACACAATACCAAGAAGAGTATGAAGGTGATGGTGAAAAGGCATCATGGAATAATGTCCAAAGACATGTGCCGAGAGGGCACATGCAACATCGAGGTCGCGAAGGTAGATTTGGTTTGATTCTACCCGGAAGAAGACCTTATTTGAACCAACCGCAAAATTTTAGAGAAGAGCAACGTAACCAACATTTTAAATTTCCAAGAGGTCAACATAACATGGATCAAGGTGGAAATTGAGGTAGAGATGTGGGAATCAACTCTATAAAGAATAGTCTCCCAACATTCAAAGGAGAATGCAATCCCGATGCTTATCTAGAATGGGAGTCACTTTGTAAGAGAATCTTTCAAGTTAATAATTTAACCGAGGTTAAGAAGAGTTGCTTTGCCATTGCTCAATTTGGAGGGTATGCAATTACATGGTGGGAATATAAGAAAAGAAACCACCTAGTTCTTCAAAGAGGACTACCACCAACATGGACCAATTTAAAAGCCCTTATAAGAGTCAAATATGTACCAAAATGGTATAGATAAGAGTTGCTTGCCAAATTGTACAATTTGAGGCAAGGAAATAAGAGTGCAACAACATACTATGATGAGTTCCAAAATTTAATCTTGAAACTAGAGTACAATGAGAATGAAGAGCATGTCGTCATTCTCTTCAAAGTAGGATTGAATAAAGAGATCTCTTCTAAGATAGCAATTCACAAGTTTTCTAATTTGAATGACATCTTTGAGAGGACTATGAGATAGAGAGGGAACTCAAGAAAGAAAATTCATCTAAGTACAAAGGTATGTCATCTTCCAATTCTTGGAGTAAGAACAAGGAAAAAGCTCAAACTTCTTTAGGATGGAACAAAGGAAAGAATCTTAAGAAGCCTTATGAGAACAAAGACATTGAAGGCAATGTTTCAAAGCATTCAACAAAAGAAAGAGGAAACAAAGAACCGATCAAGTACCCTAAAGGCATTCAATGTCATAAATGTAAAGGATGGGGTCATATGATGTGGGAATGTCCTAATCGGTTAAATGTCCTAGTCTAAGAAGGAGATTTGTACCTTGGTGAAGAGGTGGCACAAGAATAAGGATGTGAAGATGAGCCTAAAGATAAAGATGATTTTGATGGTAATGATGGTGAGAAATAAGACCCATGTGAAGGGAAAGATGTAGCCATCCCTAATGGGTTGATGAGAAATAATCCAATTGAAGATGCTTGGCCTCAAGAAGGAGAGTTCACCATGCCAATGTATGTGGTTAGGAGAGTTATGATTAGCAAGGACATGGATGATCTGAGTCAAAGAGAAAACCTCTTCCATTCCAAGTGCCTCATCAAAGGTAATGTATGATCCTTGATCATTGATAGTGAAAGTTATGCCAATGTTGCTAGCACCACATTAGTGGAATTCTTGAAACTTCCTACCACTAAGCATGCTACACCTTAAAAAATTTAATGTTGAGTGAGTATGGAGAATTGAGAGTGAAAAGAGAAGTGTTGATCAAATTTCAAATTGAAAAGTACCAAGATGAGATCTTATGTGATGTGGTCCGAATGTGAGCTTGTTATATGCTACTCGGGAGACCTTGGTAATATGACCGTTCAACCAAATATGATGGGATATCTAACAAGTATTCACTCATGTTGGATGGTCATAAGTATGTCTTTCATCTTATGTCACCCTCTCAAGTCAATGAAGTATATCAAAAGATGAGTGAATTGAGAGAGAAAAAGAAGAACGAAGAGGCACATGTTGAAATTGAGCATGAAGAGGCAGAGGAAAGACAAGGGTAAGGGGAAAGTATAAGGTGATGTTGGCTAGGTACAAGGAGATAAAAGAGGAAGTTGAGGCAAAAATATCATTGATTCTTATCCACAAAGGGATCATGTGCTACATACTAACCAATCTCTTTCTTCTCTTCCGTATTCTATTTCTCTACTTTTGCAGGAATATGGTGATATCTTCCTGAAGGAGCTTCCTAGTGGATTACCTCCAGTTTGAGGTATTGAGAATCTAATTGACTTCTAATGTGTTGTGGAAATACAACACTTTTGATGCTTAAAACTCATAATTTTATGTGTTCTCATAGCGATATTAGTATATTTGATATGTTTTTACGTTTGTTTTGCAGTATTACAGGGTTGGTAAGATTTTTGGGCCATGTTAGTTGAAATTACACATTTTGATGATCCACAAAACCCTTTACGATTTGTGGAAGATTTCACGGGCTATAGAAGAGGTTTCATAACAAATTCCAATGAAGGGAAAATTTTTTGAATAAGAAACTACAAACATGCAGATAAGCCGTAAAGTATTCCATGAGTTGTAGAGTTGAGCTCGTACCTTGAAGATCAAAAAGTGGAAAAGTGTTGAAAAGTCATCAGACGAAACACTCTATGGACTATAAATCTTTGTACATCCTATAGAAGGGTCTCGTAGAATACCATTCCAGTTTTGCTGAAGAAGACCACGAAACCCTGATTATGGGCCATGGAACAGTATATGACCTATAGAAGTGCCCGTAGAGCCTGCCGATCTAGTTTTTCTATTTTGATTTGACTTTGTATTTTAGACATTATAAATAGATTTTTAGGTTATTTTTTTGAAGAGAAGTTGGAGAGGTTATAGAGTTGGACAATTTTTAAAGAGAGAACATCATAAAATCATGTGAAAAATAATATTTGGTGTTCTTGATTCATACTTGTGATTTCTATTGAAGAGTTTGAATTTCTTGTTCCTAATTTCATTCGTGTAACTGCTTAATTATGCTATTCAATATCACTATTCTTGCATCTACACTGATCATGAGTAGCTAAATCCACAACTAGGGTTGTGGGAACCATGAGAACTAATAATGTAAAATCGGATAATTTATAATTCTTGAAAGGTGTGCATGCATGTATTGATTATTTCTCTTTATTTTAATTAATTTTTAACGATGTCCAATGTGAGAAATTGCCTTGTGTTACTAATTGGATCTAGGTAGTAATGAATAGAAAAAGAGAATAATTAACAAGATTCAAATGATGTTTTCTCGTCTAATCAACCAAATTGGATCTAGGGGAGGTTGTAATGGGGAAAATAAGTAAGGATTAGTAATGTCACATTATGGAGATGGATCAAATTCCATAGTGAAATTTACCTCTCACCTAGATCAAAGGGTTTGGTAAACTTAACTTACCGTTCTACATGCTACACACCAGAAACGATTGTGATTATCTGGTAATATTAAGTTAGGGAATCATGGGGAACACAATACCCTAGTTACTTTTTCTACTAATTTCACAACGCTCACACTAATTTAGGTTTATTTTATTGCAATTACAAACCCTCCCCCCCCCCCCCTTTTGGGAAAAAAGTAGGTTAATCATCCCACTTTGCTTTAAATTATTCTGGAGTCTACTATATTCACTTGACAGTGACCACTTTAACCTTAAAAAAGGAGGTGAAGCTTTAGCGACATCAATTATTTTTTCACCATTTGCAGGGAATATGGCTAGGCTTGTTTAATTCAAGTAGTTTGGGAGTTAATCTTTATTTTTCTAATTTTATGTTTTCATTGTTTTTGTTTTGTTTCAGCATACAGGTGTAGTGTATGCACAAAACTGGAAGTCGAGGAAATCCCATGACTTCGTTTGACCCAGAGATCTAAAGGACGCCAAGGAGAATGACCTAGGTAATGTGAACAATGCTGCAAATGATGTGGTGAATGCAATACTAAACCCAAATAATGGCAATAACAACCTACCAACACAAGTTCTCGAAGCTATAACTAATCAATGGAATCAATATCGACTTGATTCTATGGTGATGGATGTCATGGGAGATATTGTGTTACCTCCACTATCGGATGACATAAAGTTCATTGTGTTGAGTGGGCTGCTCTGAATGCTGTATAATCACCGGTTGTTCATGGGCTTACCTTTAGAGGATCCACATAACTATCTACATAATATTGTATTAATCTGTAAATGCATGATAGGAAACCAAAATCTATCTATAGATATCGTTAGGATCTGTGTTTTCCTACTTTCTCTGATAGGCAATGCAATGCTTTAGTTATTTGAGCTCCCATAGATTTCAATAACCACTTGGGCAGAATTGCAGAAGGCCTTTTTGGAGAGGTTCTTCCCAATCTCAAAGAAGCTAAAGTCTAAAGCTCAAATTAATAACTTTGAGCGGGTATCTGGTGACTCACTTAGTACCATATGGGAGAGGTTCAAAAAATGCTTGAGGAGTGACCCAGACCACAAAATTATTGATGAGGCCTAGATGAAGATCTTCTATAGAGCCTTGGATGAAAATAGTCAAGTCATTGCTGACATGATCATGAGAGGCTCATTTATAGATCATCCATTCCAGGAGGTTGCAAAAAAGATAAAAAGAGTGTTTAAGACAAATCGTGCATGGGGGACGAGAGATAAGTCAACTATAAAAATCTCGTTCTCAGTCAATACTAATTCGGCGCAAACAAGGGAAAGTGAGGAGGTGATGCAAGAGATTGCACGAATTAATACCAATGTGAAATTGTTGATAAAAAAGAAAAAAGAACGAGTGAATGCAGTATCTCATAGGCCTAGGACCACCCATGTACGAGGAGCCTTATTATGAGAAGGACACTTGTTATGTAGCAGATTAGCTGACGGGTTTTTGGACCAACACCCAAGGGTCCATTTAGGACTATTGGCTCTAAGATCAAGGAAACCAAGGTCGGAACTACAATAGGGATGGGGCCTTCAGATACAACAATAGAGAAGGCTACTATGACAGTAACAGGGGCCAGGACAGAAATGTTGATTAGGGACGCAAAGATGTCTATAGAAATGGTCCATATTTTCCACCACATAACCAAGATTCCAGGACTGGAAGCTCTAGAGTTGAGGAGATATTTGATCACCTGTTGAAGAATGCTAACGTGCAGGATGAGACATTGAAGGGGATGAACTCCAGTATTAATCAGAAAACTGAGTCTCATTCTATTTCCATCAAGAAGCTTGAGCAACAATTCGGTTATATGTCAACTCAGCTTAACTAGTATCAGAAAGGTATATTGCCCTAGCAACATAGTAGAAAATCTTAAGAATGAGGGGCAGTGTATAGCAGTAACTACACGTGGCGGCAAATAGACCATTGACCCTCCAATGTTGGTTGAAGATAAAGATGCTCATGAGGAGATGTGGAGAGTGAGAATACTGAGATTGGAGATGTTCATGCTAAGGATGAGGTAAGTGATGCAACGCCAACACCATAGAAATTGAAATCCATTCATAGACCTCCTCCTCTCTTTCCTCAGAGACTTAAGAAGGAGGAGAAAGGTAAATTAAAGCACTTTCTCTCCATGCTGAAACAACTCTCCATCAACATCCCTCTTATTGAAGCATTGGAGAAGATGCCCGGTTACGCAAAGTTCATGAAGGACTTGGTCACAAAGAAGCGTAATGTGAGTTAGGAGCTCTCTCAAGAGCTTTAACATTATATTGCGCTATCCACAAGGTCCTTGGTGTAGAAGTGAGAGGATCTTGGAGAATTCACCATTCCTTGCACCATCGGAGATGTTGAGTTCGCAAGGGCCTATGTGATCTTGGTGGAAGCATAAATTTGATGCTCCTTGCAGTTTTCAAGAAGCTAGGACTGGGAGACCCTACTCCTACGAGCATGTGATTTTTGATGGCTAACAGGATAGTAAAGAAACTTGTAAGAATACCATATGACGTTCTTGTCAAAGTTGAGAAATTCATATTCCCCACAGACTTTGTGATCCTAGATTGCTAGGTCGACTTCAAAGTTTCAATCATCTTGGGAAGGTCTTTCCTAGCCACTGGACGGGCTCTGGTGGATATGGAATTAGGCTAACTCAAGTTCTGATTGAATGATTAAAAAGTCATCTTCAACATCTATTAGTTGATGAGGAGGCCAGATGAACTGATGATGGAGGTTTGGTCCATTGATGAAGTCTGAGTAATCAAGTGGCCCAAGTGATGTCACGATAATAAATCAGACACTACTTGGGAGGCAACCCAAGCACACGAGTGCTTAGGTGCCCAGGTATATTTTTTTATCCCCGTGTTTTATGATTATATCTTTGTGCATTAGGGACAATGCACATCTCTTTTGAGGGAGTGTGGATAGTTATTGTCCTCAGTGAAGTCTGAGTAGCTATGTCCTATAACTACCCCAATTTTTTAGTTCGGGGGGTTTTCTTGCCTGTGTTCTTTCCTTGAGGAAATTTAATTTATGTTGAACTGGCATGTTTAGGATGTATAGGTAGTATAAGTAACATATTGCACTTAAGTCTATGACATATGTTTGTTTTTATTAAAAAATGATACCCAGCAAAAAGTTTTTGTTTTTAGGTAGTCTTGATAACATCAATGTGATCTTGATTAATTGACAATTCTTATTTTGATAAGTAAGGTGTAATTGTGATTGAAAAAAGCATGATCTAAGAGTTTGAGTTGATAGTGTAATTAGTGTCATGTGTGCGAGCTTATTTGCATGATTCTCATACTGTGTTTTAATTTAGAACTTGTCCTGTTACTCTGACTTAGACCATATCGGAAAAGATCTTAGGTCATTTTTCATATTAGTACACTTAGCCTAAATGATCAACCAAATGCTTGATGTATCCCTTAATCCAAATATTTGAGCCATGTATGTACCTTTTTCTTTGTAGACACCTAAGTAACCAAGCCTTGTTGATTGTGAAATCCTGAGATTGGCTTTGGTCATTCTTTAAACAGTATGCACCTTGACTGAGGTAAAAAGCCTAAGTTGAGGGTGGTTACCAAAAGTGGCCCTGGTTCGTAGGTTGGATATTATACACCTCAACTCAAGCCAAAAGCCTAAGTTGAGGGTATCTAGTTTAAGGGTGATCAAAATAAATGGGGTGGAAGTTAGTGATATATACAAAAGGGAAAAATATGATATGGGTGCCAGAAAAAATGAAAAGATGTCTTAACAATGAGCTAAAAAGAAAAACAAATATTAAAAAAAATAAAAAGACAATGAGCTAAGAACTAGAATAAGGTACCCAGAAAAGCTTGAAATAGGAGAAGGGGAGAATGAGTTGAAAATACTAGTGTTGGTAGGGCAAAAGTGTAGAGAACGTAGTATCAAGGAGGGCCTTTAGTCACCATGTTCCCAAAACATCATAGAAAATCCCCTTGAGCCTCCGTTACAAGGCAAAATATTCCTATAGTGATCCTAACCCAAGTAGTCGAAGGTCATAGTCGTGAATACTAGGGCAACCATATGTCATTGAGCATAGTGTTTGAATATCTATTATGAGAGTGAGTGATTTTTGTGTAGTCCCAAGCATTGAATCTGAAAATGCTATTATGAGTGGGATATGGGACTTCTTTCTATGAGGGCACTTTTATTGCATTATTAATATTAGACTAACTCAGTGATTGTTGCTTATTATCGATTGCATTACTTGTTATAGTTCTACTGTCATATGTATTGATTTGTGTTGGTTTGTTTGATGACTATCTGATATACACTGATGAGTTGGTGTAGGTATCTGTGCGTGAGCTTGAGATAATGTATGTCATTGGATTAAGGTATATGTGTCACTATACTACTTATGTAGATTGAGTCCGTCGCTTGAGAACAAACAACTATTTTAAGTTGAGGGCGTTGATGTGTTGTCAAAATACAACACTTTTGATGCTTAAAACTTAGAATTTTGTGTGTTCTCATAGCGATGTAAGTAGATTTGATGTGTTTTTATATTTTTTACAAGATTATAGGGTTGAGATAATTTTTGGGCTAAGTGTGCTGAAATTACAGATTTTGATGATCCACAAAATCCTTTACGGGTCATGAAAGATTTCATAGGCCGTGGAAGAGGTTTTGTAACAAATTCCAGTGAAGGAAATTTTTTTTGAATAAGAAACTACGAAGATGCAGATAAGTCGTAAAGTATTTCATGAGTTGTAGAGTTAAGATCGTACCCTAATGGTTAGAAAGTGGAGAAGTGTTGAAAAGTAATCAGATGAAACCCTTCACGGGCCATAGATCTTTGTACGACCCATAGAAGGGTCTCGTAGAAGACCATTATAGTTTTGCTGAAGAAGACCATGAAACTCCAATTACGAGTCGTGGAACAGTAATGGTCAGTAGAAGTGCTCTTAGAGCCTGTCGACCCAATTTTTCTATTTTGATTTGGCTTTGTATTTTAGACATTATAAATAGGTTTTTAGTTTATTTTTAAAAGAGAAGTTGGAGAGGTTAGAGAGTTGGACAGTTTTTAGAGAGAGAACATCATAAAATCATATGGAAAACAATATTTGGTGTTTTTGATTCATACTTGTGATTTCTATTGAAGAGTTTGGATTTCGTGTTCTTAATTTCATTCATGTAAGTGCTTAATTATGCTATTCAATATCATTATTCTTGCATCTACATTGATCATGAGTAGCTAAATCCACAACTAGGGTTGTGGAAACCATGAAGAACTAATAAGGTAAAATCGGATAATTCATAATTTATGGAAGATGTGCATGCATGTATTGATTATTTCTCTTTATTTTAATTATTTTTTAATGGTGGCCAATGTTAGAACTTGTCTAGTATTACTGACTGGATCAAGGTAGTAATGAATAGAAAAAAAAGAATAATTAATAGGATTCGATTGATATTTTCTCATATAATCAACCAAACTGGATCAAAGGGAGGTTGTACTGGTACAATAGGTAAGGGTTATTACTATCACACTGCGAAGATGGATCAAATCCTGTAGTGAAATTTACCTATCACCTGGATCAAAGGGTTTGGTAAACTTAACTTATCGTTCTGCATGCTACACACTAGAAAATATTATGATTATCTGGTAATACTGAGTTAGAGAATCATGGAGAACACAATATCCTAGTTACTTCTTCTACGGATTTCACAACACTGACACTAATTTAGGTTTATTTTATTGCAATGACAACCCCCTCCCCCCTTTTGAGAGATAAGTAGGTTAATCACCCCACTTTGCTTTGAATATTCTAGAGTCTATAACATTTCCTGTGGATTTGACCCTAACCTTGGTTAGGTTATTTACTTGGCAACGACTACTTTAATATTTAAAAAGGAGGTGTAGCTCTGGCAACATCAACTTCATGTCGGGATCTCAGTTGTCCAATAAACTGGCTTACTGAAGAAATTCAAAGGACACCAAAGAGCTTCAAAGGCAAGTTGAGGAACTCCTCAACAAAGCTTATGTGAGAGAAAGTATGAGTCGATGTGTCATTCTGGTTATCTTGGTTCCAAAAAAGAATAAAGCATGGAGCATGTGTGTTGATTGTCGAGCCATCAACAAAATCACTGTAAAGTATCATCATCATATGCCTAGGTTAGATGATATGCTTAATGAGATAAGTGGTTCTTGTGTGTTTTCAAAGATTGATCTTAGGGGTGGTTATCATCAAATCTGGAGGCACCCTGGTGATGAATGGGAAACTGCATTCAAGACCAAGTTTTGACTATATAAATGGTTGGTGATGCCTTTTGGTCTCACTAATGTTCCTAGTACTTTTATTTGACTCATGAACCATGTGATGAAACCCTTCATATGAAAATTTGTTGTTGTTTACTTTGATGATAACTTGATTTATAACAAAGCATGAATGTGCATGCAAAGCGCTTGAGATGTGTTTTTGATGTGCTTATAAAGGAACAAATTTATGCTAATCTTGAGAAGTGTTCATTTTATGTTGATGAAGTTATTTTCTTAGGATTTGTTGTGATTGCAAGGGGCTTGAGGTTGATGAATCTAAGATAGACTCTATTAAGAATTGGCCAACTCCGAAATCCATAAGTGATGTTCAAAGCTTTCATGGATTGACCAGTTTTTATAGGTGGTTTTTCAAAACATTTAGTACCATTGCCACTCCTTTAACCGAGGTAATATGGAAGGATAAGCCTTTCAAGTGAGGTGAGGAGCAAGCAAAGGCCTTTAAGACCTTGAAGTCCATGTTTAGCTCTTCTCCATTATTGCAATTGCCTAATTTTGAGAAAATATTTGAAGTGTAATGTGATGCTAGTAAAGTAGGCATTGGAGCCGTCTTAATGCAAGACCAAAAGCCCATTTCTTACTTTAGTGAAAATCTAAAAGGTTCCATATTGAATTATTCCACTTATGATCTTGAATTGTATTCTTTTATTAGGGCATTGAGAAATTGGCAACATTACTTGTGGCCCAAAGAATTTGTTATTCGGACCGATCATAAGTTCCTAAAGCATATTTAGGGTCAAAGTAAGTTAAACAAGAGGTACACCAAATGGATTGGATTCCTTGAAACTTTCACTTATGTAATCCAATACAAAAAGGGGAAGAAAAATGTGGTAGTCGATACCTTGTCTAGAAAATATGTGTTGGTAAGTACTTTGTCTTCTAAATTGCTTGATTTTGATTATTTGAAGACATTGTATCTCAGGACCCCATATTTGTTCCAATCTATCAGGATTGTAAGGAATAAGAAAGGGAAAGATGGCTTAGGGATAGATTTTCTACTCCCTATTCCAAGTTTGATAGTTTCTTGTTCAAAGGTAAGAGACTATGTGTGCCCATGAGCTCTTGGAGAGAACTATTTGTGCGGGAGGCACACAATGGAGGATTGATGGGATACTTTGGTGTGGACAAAACTAAGGGAGTTTTGGAGGAGCAATTCTATTGGCCCAAGAAGCATAAAGACATTATGTGAATTTGTAGCCAATGTATTGAGTGCAGACGTGCTTAGTCATGCCTCCTTCCCCAAGGGTTGTATGCTCCACTTCCCACACCTCAAAGACCTTGGCTTGATATTTCTATGGATTTTGTTTTGGATTTACCAAGGACAAAAAGAGGTAGAGATAGCATCTTTGTAGTTATTGATCAATTTTCAAAGATGGCTCATTTCATTCCATGTCATAAATGTGATGATGCACCTTATGTTGCATCTTTGTTCATTGAAAATGTTGTCAAATTGCATGGAATTCCTCAAACCATTGTACGTGATAGGGATCCTAAGTTCCTTAGTCACTTTTGAAAAAACATTCTGGGGTAGACTTGGTACCAAATTGTTGTTTTAAATTTATTGTCACCCATAAACTGATGGCCAAATCGAAGCTGTGAATAGGACTTTGGGTTCTATTCTTCATGCCATGGTAAATGGAAAGTTGGCATCGTGAGAGGAACATTTGCCACTAGTCAATTTTTTTTACTATCGTGTTATTCATAGGACTATTAGTATGTCTCCATTTGTGGTTGTATATGACTTTAACCCCCTAACCCCCGTAGATTTAACTCCTCTTTCCCAAGATGTTGTTGTGAGTTTAGATGGAAACAAAAAGGTTGAAGCAATGAAGAAGCTCCATGAGAAAGTTTGACTTCACATTGAAAAGAAGAATCAAGACATGGCAAAAAAGGGAAACAAGGGTCGAAAAAGGATTGTGCTTGAATCGGGTGATTGGGTATGGGTGCATTTTCGCACAAAGAGGTTTCTTAGTCAAAGGAAAGCTAAGTTGATGCCAAGAGGTGATGGTACATTTCAAGTGCTTGAGAGGCTCAATGACAATGCATATAAGGTTGACCTTCCCTCAGAGTATCAAGTCCAAAACCACTTTCAATGTGTGATTTGTTCCTATTTCCAACTCTTGAGGATGAGGAAGCACTAAATTTGAGGACAAATTCTTTTTAAGAAGGAGAGGATGATGCAAGTCAGATCGCGTCAAGGTCATTCACTTGGAACCAAGCTTGAGAACTTCAAAGGGTGCTAGGGCTATTCATGAAGTTGGAGGTCCTTGAGCTTGTATTAGGGCCAACAGAAGGATTCTATGCCTTGAAGGTAGCTCGTAGAGAAAAAGGCGAAGCAGGAGAGAATCTGTCATGTTTGGCGACGGGGCAGCAAGTCAATGATCTGTCGAATTGATTCAACGAAGGCCTGGGAAACCGCCTAATGTTCCAGAAAGTTCATGATTCAGAGGTGTGATCTTTCGGCGATGGGGAGGTCATTTGGCGATCCGTTGAATGCAAATAGCGACGGTCAATTTGACTACTATTTTGTCAATTTCAACCACTTTTGGGCCATTTTTGTAATAATTCACCTAAGATTATAAATAGCTCATAGTTGCTCATTTCTAGGTAGACTATTTTGAATATTGATGAACAATACTCCTTATGTTGAATTGAATTTCATTTATTAATATTAATATTGAACTGATTTTAATTTAAGCTTTATTTGAGTTGCTAACATCTATGAGCTAGTATAAAACTTATTGGACTATTCAAAATGAAATTTTAATTTCAAATTTGAAATAATATATTGAGAGATTAAAAAAATAAAAATTCTAAACATATTTATAAATTAGATTGTATAATTTTTTGTATAAAATTTAGTTGGATTTGACTTTCTTTTAGTTAACTCCAAATCACACCAATTACTTAATTAGATGTCATTAATAACAAATATAGTTATAGAATTGGTGTAACATATGGTGCAAAACTACAACATTAATGTGTCTCTCTTGAGTTGTTATTAACTAGAGTTGATTCATGTAAATTATAAGATTTTTATAATGTGATGATGTCTACCATGTTTAAAATGTTCTAATTTTTTATTATCGATATTTAATACCTTACAATTATATTTAAATGAGTGAAATGAAATATAATAATTAAGAAAATTATTTAATTAGAAAATATGTTAATAACAAAAATAAGTAATAATTGGCAAGTTATCAAATTCATGTAACATAGAGGTGAAAAACTGTGACAATATAATTTTTATAAGATGTCAATATCTAATATGTTTAATTTGTTTTAAGTTTAATTCTCGTTATTAGAATATTATCAAAATTGTATCTATTATTTTAAAGTATATAGTTTAGATTTATTAAAATATAATTTTGAATGAAAATACTTAATTAGAGGACATATTAATAACGAATAAAATAATCACAAGTTATCAAATTAACTTAATATAGGAGTGCAAGACAATCAAGATTTTTCTTATGATAAAAAATCAGATGCAAAAATGGAACAAGTTGCAGAAAATAAACTGAACCA
>JBCEWC010003401.1:0-30432 GCA_038996855.1 Solanum aculeatissimum
ATAAAAAAAATAATTTTTTCAAAAATAATTATTTGGGATTAGGGTTGGGGTGATAGGGATTGAACATTAACAATCAAGCTTGATTTAAATTTTTTTGGCTTTAAGAGATTAAAGTGGGTTGAACCATTTAAACCCAAACTATATTTGACCAAATCCATATTTACCCATATTTTATATGGATGGATTGTGATCTAATCCATTTTAGCTCAATCCATATTCAATCCATCCAAATCCGATCCAATCCACCCATTTGCCACCTCTAGGTGAAGTCCACCAAAATGAGAAGGTGATTCTTCACCGTAATATATTTTGGCGGACTTCGCTTGTTGCAAATTGTTCTCTTCTTGCTATTTATTCCTTTCAACAAGTCTCATCGTGACTTGGAGGATTCAGTTTTTCCTTGGAGTGACACTTGAATTTGTTTCCTTTCTTTCCAGAGTTTACTTAATCCACTTTACTCCCAGCCATTTGCGCACTACAATACACAACCATTGAACTTGCAAAGTTCCCAGCCTCAACAGCAGCAAGGGCCCCAAGGCCAGGGCTTCCAAAATCAAAAACTCCATTACAATAGTTGAAGACCACAGGGTTGTTATATGATGATCGATGGGTTATAGTTTTGCATCCAGCAATTTGGTTTGTGCTGTCAACATGTGACCTTAAGATGAGGTAAAAGAGTTTTGCTCATAATTCAGGTCAGTTGGTGACATATTCCTTGCCAATAATCTTGAATGTCGAGTCAGAGGGCTGACATGGTGGGAGGCTTCTCTGGTCAAGGAAACAAAGCACAGGACATCCGGTGCTGAGAAAGAACAAATAATCCATGTTATCTTGGTGAAGTTTTACGTACTGTTTGAAGAGAAGGTATACTGATTCTCCATGAGAGAAAGGTTACATGGCATGGTATTGGGCCGGAAGGGTGGGTTATTCCGGACATGGAGGTTGTTACTTGTGCATTGTAAGGAGTACATCATTATTTGAAGCTGCGACCATATCTTTTGTACAGTGTCCCGGCAAAATCCAGCTAACCCTTTCAGCTCTTCCTGACATGTAATTATACTCTTCAGTTATTAGTATTACAGGGACGATGACAATAGATGTGTTTGTTATTGCAGCACTTTAAGTTATTGGATACATAAACATGCAGGTATTGGTTTTTTTAATTTAAATTGGATTGCTTGTAATCCCTTGTGGATGTCTTACACAGCGTTTTGCTTGTCAATGGTGAAAGAATTTACGAGTACATAAGCACTGTGTTCGTTTGTACTTCCTATCTCCCTTCTATTTCTACCTTTGAATTGCATATGGATTGTATGGTTAATCGTCTTTCGAGTTGTTAGAAAAAGTTGTTTTGAAAGTGAAAAGAATTTTATCATGTGAAAATGAATAACAAAGTATACGAAATTCTATTATACTTCCACTACTTAATCATGGTTAATGAATGATTTTTTTACCTTAATGTATCACTTAATTGTGATTAACTTGAGTACTGATTTGATCAATTCAAACATTGGAATGGTTAACACATCTTTTTGGCAGGTTTGTAAAATTATGTCATGGAAAGTAAGACTTACCAATTTTTAAAGGTTTTAAGGAATTTGCGATACAAATTATGATTGCGATCATTTCAACATAAAAAATTAAATTGCACTGGTTAAATTATGATTCGCTTTTTTGAAAAAAATCTATTTCTATTCAAATAACTACTAATCATCCAATTTCAATCTAACTCGTGAATTTGACAACCCTAAATTTTTACCTAGGGTGGACAACTTTGGGGCAAAGGGAAAGAAATAGTGACTCTCATTTTTGCATTGTATTAATTAGAGAGGTAGCTAGGGTTGGTGTGGGGGACAAAGGTTGTGGGTAGACATAGGACATGATGAATTGACTTAGCTCATTTATTAATTAACATTAAGTTGGTTGAGGGTTTTTGTTTGTTTGTTTGAATTCTTAGAAGGAGAGCGTTGGATTAACTGGTAAAGTTATTGTTATATGATTAACAGGTTTTGAGTTCAAGCCTTAAAAATAATCTCTGGCAAAAAATGCAAGATAAGACCGCCTACAATAGACCCTTCTGGTCAAATCATTCCTTAAACCTTGCACATAACGAGAGCTTTAGTGCACTGGGCTAGACTTTGTGTTAGAAATCTTGAAGATGGACTTTGAATTGAGACCCCTACCATATTTCATACCTATCTCATTCCAACTTTAAACTATTGTTTTATTTTTATTGAGAAGCTTTTATAATCATATATACAAATCATATAATCTAAAGATATGACATGTAATGATCAATGAAGTGGTGTGGACAATTATGAGGTCGCAAATTCAAAATAAATTAAACAAAAATAAAATAAAAATAATGCTAGCAGATGAATCTTTAAATCTATTCAAGTCTTGATGTACAAAGTTATTCGATACCTATAAGACTATGCTGATGCTGATCTTTCAACCTCTATATGAGCATGGAATGCCATGTGAACAACCCCCAAAAAATATAGTTGTTTTTTTTTTTGTTAAAAAAAATTAAATAGGCACAATTAAAAAAGTTGTGGATCTTTGCCTGCCTAAAGTAGCACTATAGTAGACTTGTTTGCTAGGGTCAATATATATAGTGCCAATACACACACACCCCTCATTAATTCCATGAAAATGGCCACCCAATTCATGGTTGAATAATTCTCCCCACTTTTATTTAGCTTTAAAATCAATCATCTTTTGTCATTCTTGATGGTCCCCATGATAACAAAAAAAATAAATTAATAAGAATATTACAATTTATAATTATTGTAATTGTTGTTCACATGATTATGAGTAAATCTTGATGTACTAAAAATGTTTAATCTTAAATTAATTAAGATATGTGTTACTCTTTTTATAGTCATTTCACACTAAAAATCATTTTGGTCGATTTGATGAATTTTTAGTATTTAATTCTTGATGTGAAGTATCTCTATCTATAGAAAATGACTTTGTGGTGAGTTTAATTTTACTATACCGTCTTCTCTCTTGATAATAACAACATAATCAGTGTCACAATAAGGTATAAAAAAAGTATGATATACGCACCTTCTGATATCTTACCTGTCAAATAGATAACAAAAGGACAGACAGATAATCCATTGGAAATAGCCAAGGATAAATCATAGTATTAATAATAGAAATTATTACTAATAATGTCAAGTTGTGTGTTTTAATAAAATAATTAATCCTTTGTTATTTATTGAAATTCACAACATCAATAGTCTCTTGCCGGCCTAAAGAAAGGATGAAGAATTGGACAATACATAACACTGGACCAGCAATTAAAGCCTGGATTTGTGGGGAATTCTTCTGACTCTATCACCTATTTTTATTTAATTTTTTTATATGAGGTTCGATTAAATCTGAATTCATCTAAAATATTGATTATCAGAGATAAAATATTTGCAGGCGAATTTAGTGTATATGTTATGAATTCATTTATAAATCAAATTAGTACTATATGTGAGATCTTGTTTATCGTTGTGAATTTTTATTCAAGATCATTATAGTTTTTTTTTGGATCTTCATAGCTAGGATGATTTCTCATATTATAAGTGATAAGGTATGTTGGGTGATATCATTTAATCACAATCGGGCTTAAAACATATAAAACTTATCACTACTTCAGATGAGTGTTGAGGTCATAACGTGATTTAATCAAAATCATCTTGTTAGCTTTTAGTCACTATATATATAATACAATGATATCATATGATTAATTAATAATTGTATGGCAAATTTAAAACCATTAACTAAAAAATTAAAATTAAAATATTTATCATCCCACCATAATTTTGAGTGTGATTATCCATCCACCTGCTACAAATACATAGCATACCTAGAAAGCAATTGTAAAGTCATTCTAGGTGTTGTTTGATTAGGTAATAATTTATTTAAAATATTAGCTAATTAATAAGTGGAGCTTATCAATACCAATAAATAATATTTCATTATTATATAATTTGTCTAATCACCTCTCATAAATCCATCAAACTTTTAATTAGTGTAATTAGAGTATTATTAGCTTCTTTTTCTTTTTTGCTTTCAATAACATACGCAATGTAATTTCATAAATATAATCTGAAAAGGATATTAAGGATAGAAAGGTTATTTCCAAAAGTCCTCCGACTCAACAAAAACATAACAAGTAAATTATGAAAAAAAAATCCAGTAGAAATTATATTGAAAATTATAGAAAAAAGAACACTACCACCAACAAATAATATGATAAGCGAGACAAAAAAAAAGTCGTATTTTCTTTTGCTTTCAATAGCAGCAAAATAACAACAATACACACAATATAATTTCATAAGTATGGCCTGAAAAGGATAATGCGTACACAAATTTTATAAGGGTAAATAAGTACTTATTTCCACAATAAATAATATAACAACTCAAGAAAAAAAAACTTATTTCTTTTGCTTTGATCATTAATTATAATTTATTAAGAATTTAAGATAAGGAAATATATGGTTGTTGCACCACTTCCATCTATTCTTTTGAATTTTTCAATCAAAAGCCAAGCCATAATTTTCCTTGATTGATTCTCCTTAATTTAATGGATTTTGTACCCAAAATTTGTTTAATTAAGATTTAAGAGGTTTCCTTTCTATTTCACCTAAAAAAAAATATATATGTTATCCTTTCTATTTCAGCTAAAAAAATATTTTATTTGGATATGAGATCTTCGATTGGTCAAAATATTTTTTTTAAGGAAAAATGATTTTCGTAAAAAAAATAAGTTCTATAAGTGACATTCCAAATTTATTAATGCCTTCTCCCTTTCCACCCAACGTCTCCAACCAAGTGGCGGATGCAATATGCTAGCACCAGATTCATCTTAATCGATTATTGCAAATATATAGTAGGTTCGAACTTATAATTTTAAAAAGACAACGAATTCAACACTAATAACTTTAAAAATGAACCCATAGAATTTAAATCTCAGATTCATCACTACTCCAACCACCAACCCTTGTCCATCCCACCTCTTGCTACCCCGGAACCCTCACTTCCCAATTCTCCCGCTCCTACAAAGTTTTGCTAAATTATATATAAATATTTTTAAAAATCTTCTTTTTTTAAAAAAAAAATAATATTTTTCTTCGTATCAAACAAATCACCCCCTCCCCCACCCATTTGAGATGTGCTTTTGGTCCAAAAGAAAGGTAGTTATAGTGAGGTTAGGAATGAGGATGGTGCTATATGTCAAGAAACTAATTAAACCAATTAATAATTACAATGTCCAAAAGTGATAATTAGTTGTTGGAAGACTAATTAGGATTGTGATTGAATTGGATGGATAGTATTTTCTAAATTTTTAATTAACGATATTACATTCAAATATAAAAAATAATAATGATAGGACGTTATAAATATTCGACATCTTACCTGAAAAAGAAGGCTCGATCTAATACCAAATTGATGATTTGGACAACATACACCAATTCTTTCTCTTTTTCAAGCATAGAAACCCTAAATATAAAAATAATCCTATTTATGATTTTTACACCGTACGAATTCAAAAAATAATCAAAATCATAAAGCGAATATCAGAGTATCGTCTGAAAGTATTTTATAAAATTACTAAATGAAGGACCATGATAATTTGTATTTTGTAGTGCTAGGAGAGTACAAGTATGACAACTAACATGTTTTCAACTAATTGATTTAGCAATGATATAAATGAGAAATGAAACATGAATAGGCCCTACTTGATTGATGTTTGAAAATAATTAGACAAAACTTAAAGGAAACTTCATGAATATTATCAAGAAAAGAAAAAAATATATAAATTGCACTAAGCAAATTTAATACGATGATCTCGATTAAAAAAAATATTGATAAAAAAATTGATTCATAGCTTTTCTTGTAACATACCATTTGCGGCAATAACTCATCCATCGGAATTTCCATTTATCATCCTCATAAAGTTGATAAAGAGTTTGATATGTCATATACACTTCCTATTTAGGTACTAATATTCACCATATGGAAAAAATAATATTTTTTTAATTATTAATTTAATCTATAATTTATGTATAATTAATAAGCACACTGATTGTAATCTCTTTGATTTAAAGCTATAATTTATTTACTTTTAAATTTTTAAACTTTATATCAAATCGAATTAGGATACATTTAAGTTCGAAATTCTTATTCCTACCTCATAATATATATGTGCTCTTTTTTGTTGTGAAAAGTTTTAGGTTAAATAGATGTAAAAAGCTGCAGCAACACATGTGGGAGATGATTATGAGGAAGTGTCTTGCTGATCAGTTTGCCACATGACTCAATTATTTTTTTTGTTACGTCGATATTCATATTAAAATCTAATGAAATTTGAATTCGTTCATGAAGATTCATTCCCTATAAAAACGACGTTTTCAACATGATTATACAATAAAACTATTGAATTCTACTGTCTCATCAATAAAATTATAGCTTCGTCCCTTGTAAAAGCAAATTCTAAATGCAACAAATTGAATAAATTATGATAAAAATTGATATTAATAAAATTTAAATTTTGAATTTGATTAGGAGGGATTAAAGAACCAAAGAACTACAATATGGGGCTATGCCTCTCTTTCTCTCTTTGGAATGATTCCCTTCAATCACATCTCTCTTCCTTTTAAATAAAAAAAGGTGTTATATATAAATCTTAAAGTGAAAATTCTTTTTTTTCTCAATATTTCTTTCTGTTTCAAAATAATCAAACTTTTTTTAGGATCAGTAACACACGATTCGAAATTATTTTTATCATTTTGAAGGGTCATTGAAGTTTATTATGCCATTTTCTTCTCTTTCATGTTGTTCATGTGTTAGTCTTTATTGTTAAACCTTTTCTCCTTTCTCTTTCTATCCCCATCCCCCTACCAATCACACTTTCCTATTGCCATTCTTATAAAAAAATTTCATTCATAAACTCAACTTTTCGAGATTTCTAGGTCTATATAAGCTACTTTTGTAACGAGGAGTATATCAACTCTGAATCGTAAAATTGAAGGTTATATCAGGTGATTCGTTCATTTTTTTTTCGAAAGAAGGAGAAAAAAGAGATGGCAGTTCAAGCTCAATACCCATCAAATGTTCTATTTCTAAATAGAAGTGTACAAGAAGGAAAGAGCCAAATTGGGAACAATTATTCACCATTAATAGTAGTACAAACTCAACAACCAAGTGGTGTATTTGGTGAAGAATCATTTCTTGATCCTACACAAATGTTATTCAATCCAGGAGGTAAATTAAAAAAAAAATCTACTCTCTTTTTTCGCGCATTTTAAGCATACAATTTGGGTGATCCAATTAATTTGAATTTGCGTTAATCACTTTTTTTTCATTTCTTAAAGCTCGAATCCTGAAACATATGTTAAAAGGGTGGAAAATGGATTAACCACACAAACTTGAACGTCACATTTGGTATTTGGTTAGATTAATCTGATCGAATTCACGTCAAATATGACTTGTTAAAACGGATTATTTTTTCATTTCCAAGCTCAAACTCGAGACTAATTAATTGATTGATTGATCAATGCAAAAGGAACTAATGTAATCTCTGTTTCTGTTTGTTGCAATGGCAGTTGGGGCGAATTCGCGAAAAGGAGGAAGAGAACATACCTCAGCTGCTGCTACTACAACAACAGATGCAAGGAATCCAATAATGTCGATCCAATATCAACCACAGCTCATCAATCTTAATCAACTTCGCAACAATTCATCACAACAACGTCAAATAACAAATGTTGTATCTACTGGTCTTCAATTAGCTTCCGGAGATCAATTGCATCAGCAACAACAATTTTCTCATCTATCTTCGCATCAACCATTTCTTAATGATTTTTTCACCTCTCATGTCAAACAGCAACAACACGAAATTGATCATTTCCTCAAAGTAGAGGTAATGATTTGAATTTTTTTTCGAATCACCTTTTGCAATTTTACCGTTGCAGAAGTAATGTACGTAAATATGCCAATATAGGGAGAACAGTTGAGGCGTACATTAGAGGAGAAAAGGAAGCGTCACTATCATGCGCTGATCGGAGCAATGGAGGAATCAACGGCGAAGAGGCTGAGAGAGAAGGAAACGGAGGTGGAGAAAGCGTCGAGGCGGAACGCCGAGCTGGAAGCGCGTGCATCACAGCTGATCGCGGAGGCGCATGCGTGGCAGGTTAAGGCTTGTGAACAGGAAGTTACGGCAGCGACGCTGCAAGCTCAGCTGCAGCAGGCTATGATAAACGGCGGCGGAATGAGTAGAGACGGCGGCGGAGTCGAGGCGGAGGATGCTGAGTCGGTTTATGTTGATCCGGACCGGGTTGTTGATTCAACCGGGCGGCCGAGTTGCAAGGGTTGTAGAAAGCGGTTCGCTTCAGTTGTGCTTTTGCCTTGTAGGCATTTGTGCCTTTGTATAGAATGTGATGTTGTGGCCCAATGTTGCCCATTGTGTAGATCCATTAGAACCTCAAGTGTTGAGGTCTTTATTTGTTAGTGGCCCAAAATGGAAAGCCCAATTGGATCTTCAAACTTTATCGGGTGTAAATAGACATATTCGATTCACGAATCAGAAATCTATCTCCATAACAAGCTTCTCAATTTGACTCGATCCGTCATGTTTTGAAAATCGTCAAATGGATTATTGAGCTTCTATGAAGACGACTTTCTAATCATGCTTCTTTGAAAAATAGTTACTAACTTACTCTCAAAAGATTTCACTTGAGAATTTTAAAATTTCAGGATATAGTGGCTATTTCTTGAAATTATGAAAATTAGAAATGGCTATTTGTTTTATGTGTTCATATTTGATCACTTTTCAATTATGCTTTTGAAAAATAGTTTATCACTTATTATTATTGTAGATTTTGTAATTACTTGCAAAGCCCTTGGTTGACTAGGACACATAAAACAAATGTGTAAAGTTAGATCAACATGAGTAGCTATGTGTGACTTATTGTGATTTCTTGAGAGGAAAAAACAAAGGTTGTTGAAGAAAAGGAAAGCAAAAGACTTTTGATTATACCCACAAACCCAACTTCTTTTAAGAACCCTTCATATTTCATACTTATCTTTACATGATGAATTATACAAATTGGGAAATTCAATTTATATTTTCATCCACAAAATGTGTTTGAAGAGCTAGACATTATTCTAGTACATGACAAGAAGAATATGCTAATTTCTTGTGGCAATAGCAAGCCACCCATTGGTTATCACACAAATATGGCTAGAAAAATATAAAAATTCACTTATTCCCCCTTTTTTCCTATTGGTTAAACTCTAAAAATGAGCTTATGAGATAAAACTGACAACAGAAGCAAATAAAACTATTCACTCATATTTATTCACAAAAGACATGAAAATAGATTTTAATGTTCCACAATATAAACTAAAAACTGATCTGACAAGTTATGTACAATTTGTGCAAAGCATCATCCAACATGAAAATAGATTGTAGTGTTCCACAATATACACTAAAAATCGATTTGATAAGTCATGTATAATTTGTGAAAAGCAGAGTCATCAAGAGGTAAAACACATCATCAAAAGTTTCTAATTCACTTCTAAATTTTAAACTTAAAACCTTTGATTAAAGATGAAAGGATCTTATCGCAACAATACAACCTCTAATATCCAAGGAAAACACACAGGCAAATATTATTGTCAATCTTTTCCCACATCATATTGCATTTTTTACTTGGTTAAAAAAAAATTCATGACTAAAATATAAATATAAAAATGTATATATATATATATATATATCATTTCATCAAGTTGAGGATATATAGGACCTACCTTGAAAAGGTATATATGCTGACCTATCTTGAACTTTTACACTTTTTTCCCTTTTATTTTCCTAAAATAAAACTCTCACAATTTCCCTCCACCATACACCATATATTTGATCCCATTTATAAATATACATCCAAAAGCTTCACCAATCCCTACCTCTTCTATTTTTCAAACTTCTACTTACAAAGCAAACACACAAAAAAAATGGCTTTAACACCTTATTCTTCAACTTCTTTTATCAATAAAAAAGAAAGAAATAATTATAGAACACATGATGATATCTCAAGTATGGTTTGCTTTGCCAAAATAATTCCACCATCATGCAATCTCAAAGCAAAAAATTCCACACAAGAAGTTCAATTCTTGAATCCCAATATGGAATTAGAAAAAGAGAAATTCCATTTGCTCACAAGTAGTATTCATAGCAACAATAGTAGTACAAAAGTGCCTGTTTTTGTGATGTTACCACTTGACACTATATCAATTGGTGGCAATTTGAACAAGCCAAAGGCTATGAATGCAAGTTTAATGGCATTAAAAAGTGCTGGAGTTGAAGGGGTAATGGTGGATTGTTGGTGGGGTTTGGTTGAAAAAGATGGACCTTTGAAGTATAATTGGGAAGGATATGATGAACTTGTGAAGATGGTTCAAGCAAATGGATTGAAGCTTCAAGTTGTCATGTCTTTTCATCAGTGTGGTGGTAACGTCGGAGATTCTTGCAGGTATTACTCATCTCTTCTGTCATTTTTATTTGTCCTTTAATGTTCTGATACATCTATTAAGAAAATAGCTTAATAGCCTCAATTAATAATCTGTAAAAAGTAACTTTTAGCCAATATATATAGTATACAAGTAAATTTGATGTTCATCTTACCACCCTTTAGTCTATGTGGCTCCGCCCCTGATTAATCTAAAAATTTGTTAATTGATTTTTTGCAGCATCCCTCTACCTCCATGGGTACTTGAAGAAATTAGCAAAAATCCAGACCTTGTGTATACAGATAGATCAGGCAGGAGAAATGCTGAGTATATTTCTTTAGGTTGTGATCAATTACCAGTACTTAGAGGAAGAACACCAATTCAAGTCTACACTGATTATATGAGAAGTTTTAGAGAAAGATTCAAGAATTACTTGGGAGATGTTATAGTGGTAAGTATTTTAATTTTCTTGTACAAAGTTTAAGTCCTATGCATTGACGTATGAAAAATATTTATAAGATCAGGTCACTTAAGTAATTCGCTCACTTGGCAAAGTCTTTTTAGTTTTTATCGTCACAAGGTTGGAATAAAGTTGCATACACACTACTCTCCAGACTTTACTTGTGAAATTACAGAAAATACGTTGTAACTGAGATAACTTTTGAAATTGAATTTTTTGTTTTTGTTTTTGTTTTCTTCTTCTACAGGAAATACAAGTGGGAATGGGTCCTTGTGGTGAATTAAGATATCCATCTTATCCAGAATGCAATGGTACTTGGAGATTTCCTGGTATTGGAGAATTCCAATGCTATGACAAGGTGACTTACCTTTTTTTTTCTTCTACATTTTGAAATATTAGCAGCTAGAATAGCGACAGAGCCAAAAATTCTAACAAAAGAATTTGAAAAATTCAAGAATATCACACTTAAACTTATGTCACTCAGACATTTCAAAAATTTCGATAGACATGTGTCTGGTTCTCCAAAATGTATGCATTTTTGAAAGATCTGACATGGGCGCAACAACATAGGGTAAAATAGTTTCTGAGCCACTTTTTGTCACTGTACAAAAAACTTCCCTTATATCTAGGTGAAACAAATTGATTCGACAATATATAAATTTACCAAAAAAAAAAGTTGTTTATTCTGTATTTATATCATATATATATTTTTCTGGCGAAGGGAATTCAGTTGAACCCCTAGCAAGAGACTTCCAGGAAATGAAACATCAAAAAACTAACTTTTCCCTTTGTTGAAATTTATAAACAGTACATGAAAGCTTCACTAGCAGCATCAGCACAAGCAGTGGGGAAAGAATCGTGGGGCCGAGGTGGGCCCCACGATTCCGGTGAGTACAACCAGTTTCCAGAGGAAACTGGATTTTTCAAAAAGGAAGGAACATGGAATAGTCAATATGGACAATTCTTCCTAGAATGGTATTCAAGAATGTTATTAGAACATGGAGACAAAATCCTAGCATCAGCACAAGGCATATTCAAAGGAACAGGTTCTAAATTATCAGGCAAAGTAGCTGGAATTCATTGGCATTATAACACAAGATCTCATGCAGCAGAGTTAACAGCAGGGTACTATAACACAAGGAACAAAGATGGTTACTTACCAATAGCACGCATGTTCGCGAAACGTGAGGTTGTTTTTAACTTTACGTGCATGGAAATGAAGGACGGGGAGCAACCACATAGCGCGAATTGCTCACCAGAAGGTTTGATACGACAAGTGAAAAACGCGACTAGAGTTGTTGGAGGAGAACTAGCTGGAGAAAACGCGCTAGAGAGGTATGATGGAGGAGGATATGCACAAGTTTTGAGTACAAGCAGAGCAGACTCTGGAAATGGATTGAGTGCATTTACATACTTGAGATTGAACAAGAGGTTATTCGAGCCCGAGAATTGGAGAAATCTCGTTGAGTTTGTTAAGAACATGTCGGAAGGAGGTAACACGAGGCTTCCAGAACGCGATTCGAGTAGAACAGACTTGTATGTTAGGTTTGTCAAACAGAGTCATGCCAAGGAAACTGCAGAGGCTGCATTTGTATAGAGAGATTCATTTGGTTCAGTGGTAAGAGCGCAACATTTAACGTGTGTCGATCATGAACTGTCTGCTAATTGACCCTAAGAGATTTCTCGATTATATAAGAAATGTATTCATCAATATACATGTAAAATTTTGTCATTCTTATGTAGTGTATATATACCAAGTATAGCATATAAAAGGAGAATATATAGAAGCTAAAAAAGTTTGTTATACTGCATTTCTTCAAGAGTATGGAGAAATATAAAATTTGTATATACTTATCTTGTTTGTACATTGGCAAGTGAAATATATAAATGAAAATATACGTAGCAAAGGAAACTATAACTATGGAGTATAATTAGGCAAACGGTAGCTAAGGAGCATAATTAAGTTATTTCTTTTGCTATCTTAAAATATAGGAGTATATTTTGGAAAAATTACATATATATACAAAAAAGTAAAAAATTCACAAAAAAATAGCCCATGTTTTATTTACATAAAAAATAACCCAAAATCAACGAAACTATACACGACTATACAATATAGTTTGTCAAAAATTATAGAAAGTATATACTACTATACAATGTATATTACTTATACATGAATTATATACTAAATATATATTATGATACATAAATATACACTGACTATACATGCCTATACAATGAGAAATAATTTTTTAAGTTTAATATCTCTCGGTGTAATTTACCTGTATATTTTTGTTACAAAACAAAACACTAAGAGGTTAGGTATTGTATTAATTTGGGCCAGCCTGAATACATTCAACTGGGCCTCATCCTAACCCGGTCCAAAGGCTATAAATTTGTTGAGCAACAAGATTTGTAGGGTTTCTCTGCGAACGCTCTTCCTCGAGAACAGCCACATCAACGTTCAGCAAAGATGGTAATATCTCTGTGTATTTTTTCGGCTCGTCTTCATAATTTGTGTTTTCGGTGATTGATTTGTATTTTTTCTGTGTTTTGTTCGGAAGTATTTTGATAGAGTTGTGTTTTCTCCAGTGTTGCCTTAGTTTAATTTGATGAAGTGTCAAAAGGATCAATAGATTGTTCTGGCCCTATGGAATTGGAGCTATTTTTGTTGGGATGAAAATAATTGAAACATAATTAGTATACAAGCAGAGATGGATTAGTGTTTTGAGCTAGCAGGTTTCGGAGTTGCGATGGTTGATTTGGTCTATTTCCAGCTTTGTTTACCTCTTTTGGGCGCAGCTCGTTCCACTTTTCGTTACAGAATTTGTTTAAAAAGGTGTCTTTAGAAAACTAGAATGAAAATTTGTTCATTAGATCAGGTTCTCTAGTTACGTTATTATCTTGTTGCTGTTTCTGCTAGTTGCTAGTCTGTTGGAAACAACATCTCTAGCTTCTCAAAGTAGTGGTAAGGTCTGCCTGCAGTCTACCCTTCCCATGCCTCACTTGTGCAATTACATTGGGTTTTTTGTTGGTGGCGATTGTTGTAGATTGTGTTCTCTAGGCCCATTTGATTGTGAGAGTGTCATAACGAGGAAATGTAGTGGTTTTGATTGATTTGGATTGAGAGATTCACTAAGTTTTTCAACCTTAGCAGGATTGGAGTTGTTACAGTTGATATCCCATGGTTCAGTTCAGCTTCATTGACCGATATTCCACATCCTTTTGGTGCAACACATTGCTCTGTTCATGACCAATTTGAAAAAAAAGTGTCCTTAGAAAACAAAAAAAATGTTAATTTGTTCGTGGGTTCATCTGGTTGGAATATTTCCATGACAAGGAAAGGTAGTGGGGTTTGATGGATTAGGATTGAGAGGTTGAATGTTCCTGAATGAGCAATTATGTTATGAGTGACTGATATACTAGGATATTGATAGCAACATTGTTATTGGAGAGGTGGGCTTGTTTATTTCACTGCGGACCAACTTGTAGATGACTTTGATGATGCAGATGCATTTTTCCAGTTGAGTCTTTTTTTAGATGAGTTATAAAATAACACACTGTTTTTTTTCCCTGCAGACTAAGAGGACCAAGAAGGCTGGAATAGTTGGGAAATATGGTAAGTAAATGGTTCCCTTTTTTTTCTGCTCCCTTCACATCGTCCAAGGGCAAATTTGTGTATATACATATACAGATTGAGCTGTGTTTACTATGCATGAATATAGTTGATCAACTTGATTCAATATGTATTTTCAAAAATAACTTTTGTCTTTCGTCAAAAAAATAACTTTTGTCTTAGCTAGAATGGTGAGCCAAGCCAAATCTGAGTATACCACAGTTTAGCTGTACTTGGTTAAACAAAGATGTGCCAATTTTTTCTTGTATTCTTGATTATACTAGAATATGTTACTTGAAATTTTGTATGACTTTAGTTTATTCAGTCTACAAATACTTGCTAAATATTCTAAATGGGATAGTTTTTGACCGATCTTTTTTAGCAAATTTAAAGAGCTTACATAGGAGACAGCAGAGCTGTTTTGGTTTGTTAAGAATATCAAATGACTGCATATAGTGTTGAGTAAACACGCAAAGATTGTACGCTAGTCTAGCTTAATAGCTTTGATCATGCTTGTTTTGCAAGTGTACTCAATCGCCTGAGTTCCTCGATCCGAGGGTCTATCGAAAAGGGCCTTTCTACCTCCTGAGGTAGAGGTAAGGTTTGCATACACTCTACCTCCTCAAACCCCCACTTGTGACCCCCCACCCCCAGCCCCCTAAATAGGGTTCTTTTGTAGGATTAACTGAGTCCAGAAAAGTTATGTTTCTTAATATCTCTTTATATGTTTAGGTACCCGTTATGGTGCCAGTCTGCGAAAGCAGATTAAGAAAATGGAGGTTAGCCAGCATAGCAAGTATTTCTGTGAGTTCTGTGGAAAGGTATGTTTTTCTAGTCCTCTCAAATGCCTATCTGCTCTACTTGGTTTGCCTTGAATACATGAAATCTGAAGATATTCTTGTTATTATGAGCAGTACGCGGTGAAGAGGAAAGCAGTGGGTATTTGGGGCTGTAAAGATTGTGGCAAAGTCAAAGCAGGCGGTGCTTATACATTGAAGTAATAATTCATTTCCTTATCTGTATTTGTCTTCAATTTTTCCTTTTTATTTTCGTGCGTTTAACTAATTCATCTTTTTCCTCAATAGCACTGCAAGTGCTGTGACAGTTAGGAGCACAATCCGAAGACTGAGGGAGCAAACCGAGAGTTAAAGCAATCATCAATCAACCTTTTCTATTTAACTGCTTATGATGTGTCCACGGAATTTTGAGATGAGATATGTTTTTCAATTTTAAGACCATTTTGATGTTTGTGGACACACTCGATCTAGTCATTTAGCTACTGTTTGTGAAATTATTCTTTTCCAAGAAAGTTACTATTGTTTCCATCTTTTTCCTGCAATGATCTTTTGAGTTTGCAGATTACCTTCAATATGGTCTTCACATTCCCAAAAATTTTCTCCGACTCATTTCTTTTGGACTGCTTTTTGATTTATATGGGTCATCTTTGCATGCATGTCATGTTAATCTTTTCTGTATCGTTCAAGAATTTTGTTGATTCTTAAATCATCTCAAAGGGGACAGGAGCTTGAGTCTTTCTTAAGGTTCATGTTCTTATCGCTTCTCTCCCAAACTATTCTTAGTGTAAAGGCTAGCAATGAAATTAGCTAATTTGAAATACAGTTGTACCACTCATTAACAATCGTCCTCTATGATTATATTTCACAGTACTATTATCATGGTTGAAGCTTGTAACAATATCTCTGCTGGGGTTCCGTTTTATGTAGACACTTTCAGCTTGTTTTCACTATGCTCAAATTGAAACAAAATGATGGAACAAAATTTCAAACTTATAAAAAAAATAAAAAATAGATCAAATAATCACATGTCAATATTATCATTCATCATCATATATAAACAGACACAAATTGTGAACATCATCATCATGGAGACCAAACAAATTTTATATAATAAAAGACAATCACGTGAAATTGTTTCAAGCATGAGCATTGTTGATAGCATCACATCTCTTCCTCACCTCTCCTTGTTGCCCAATCTTGACTTGATATACACTTACTTTCTCCATTGCACGAGCAAAATCATTAGCAAATACTACAGGATCTTTGGCATATAATTCAACAAATGGCTTTGTCCTAGGATCACTATATAATACTTGGTCTGAACCTAGTACTCCTATCCCCTTCATTAAATTCTTGAACAACACATTGTCAAAATTACCAGGACTTATAACATCTAGGAAGGCTGACATGTCAGTGTTCGTTGTATAATTTGCACACATTGTTCTCAATCTCTGAACTAATATTGGGTTCATTGTTGGGTCAGGAGTGGGGAAAATCCTATGAGCAAACTCCTTACAATGGACAAACCCAATGGTGTGTCCACCACCAATCAACACAACCATGTCCTTCACATCAAGCCCCATTGGTTGGAATTTCTTGATCATTACGTCAACGGTCGCATTCGCACGTGTGAGATGTGCTTCCACGTTTAACACGTTCGAAACCACACTGTCCTTCCTTCCCAACGGCACTTTGTAGTGGGGCCCACCGGTTATCACAATGAGGTCTCGGGTAGCCGTCGCCAATATGTCCGAGCACGACACGACGCCCGGGCATGCCAGCTCGAGGGCGGTCTTGACGCGGGTGATTAGGTCGAACGCGTCACCCGCGAGGGAATGGTTGATGTCGCTGTCGAGCTCGGGTTTGTTGAAGGCGGTGGGCTTAATAAGGACGGAGGAATCACAACCATCCACAGCACAATCATGGAAAAAAACGCGGAGGGTGGCGGCCGCGGTGGCAGGGAATTGCATTTGTTTTTGGTGAGTGATGTCCCTCACTATGTCATCAAATTTTGGACATGTTTTGGCATAGTAATCCAATGTAAGTTGTGCATGAGAAAAAGCAAGAGATGAAAACAAGAGAAAAAGCAATGGCCAAGTCATTGTTATTTATTCAATTTTTAATTAGAGAAGTAAACAGATCAATTGATCTGTTTCTTCTCACAAAATGATGATTATGGAGTCAAGTTCCAAAGATTAAACAAGTTTAATAATGAAACATGAAAACAAATGTAGAGAAGAAGAATTGGATGATTATTTGTGTAATGGTTAAGAGATGTTTTAGGGAAAGAGTGGTTATTTTTTTGTTTTATTTATTTTATGTGATTGACCATGACATGCGGTTAATCAGCCATTTAAGTATATTTCACTAAAAAAGTAATCACACATAAATTTCTATGATAAGCATTAATTGATAATTTGATAAAAAAAAGTTGATGATAAACTTGCTATTACAAGTGAAACTATAAGATATTTATACTACAATATTAGATATGAATTTTGGGTATATCTTAAAATTCTTATTAAATGTGTATGAAAAGGTAAAATTAGTCTTTTTGAAATGGAAATTATTCTCTCTTGATTACTCTTATTTGTTTTTAAGTTAAATCATGTATATTTATTTTACTTTTTACTTGATAAAATTCCTCATAACTTATACAATATTAATTATGCGGAGTTTGATGAGGCCAATAAAATATTTGTATTAAGATATATTCATGTACATACTCCAAGTCCTTATAAGAAAGAAAAATAGATTTATCATCAATAGCTTATGGCTATAACAATGAAAGAACCCCGACAAAGAAAAGTCATGGGATGTGAGAGATTATTTTTTTTCTTTGCGAAAATATAGTAAATAGAATTTTCTAGTCACACGATTAACTAGAAGAGTGTGAAACACCAAAGGTCTTATTTAAAAGTCTCGAGTATAAATAAATCGTCACACATTATGCGAATAAAGAACTTGTTGACATGAAGCTATATTAGTCAGACCCCATCGTTGAACAACGTATCGAATTCGAGCTATAGCACTATATCTCTAAAGCAAGACTTCTCCACAATGAGATACGAAAACATAATTCTCTACAAAAGGTAAAATAATCTTTTTGTGAAGAACAAAAACAAGAGTGAATCTTTGATATTAATTGACCAAATCACTTTACAAAAAGGGAGGGCTAATCAAAACCTCCTCACCCAACTTAAGATATATATTGTTTGCATTTTTTACACTTTTTAAATATATTTAGAGGAGAAAAAAATGAAATATGTGGAGGAGAACTAATTAAAATCTGAACTACACCCTTTCTTTTTTCCTACTCCTCAAGTAGCTACTTCATCAACTTCTGAATGAAATACAAAGCTTGGAAAAGTAGTTGTTACATCTCTGCAAATTTAAAACATAAATCTCGTTAGACGATATAATCCTCGTCTAAATCTCGCGGCATTTTTTGAAGAATCTGAGTAACATAAATGTATATAGGTGATCAAATGGTATATATACCTTAGATATGGAAGTGTCATAATCTTTAGTAATGAAGGATTTCGATCCACAAAACTTCGCCATTCTGTTTTGTCAATCTTTCCGTCTTGATTAGAGTCCGCCTCTGAAAACGTCTACAGATAGAAATAGAATGACTAATTATTCGAAGCTCGTTGAGACTATAGTTAGGACAGCAAATGACCAGCAAGAAGCAAATAAGAAAAAGGTTGTAGTAATGCAAAGTTGTCAATAACTTAAGAGTGACGATGCATTTCAGTTAAACTTAAAGCAAAATGGTCTCCCAACGGTAAAAACTTTACCAGCACGCGATGTTCAATTCTAACCAAACATTTATACTTAACAATTAAAAGTTAAAAAAGTGCAAATATATGTGACTTAACCAAATGTGTGTAAAAAACACATTGGCTTGTATTCATTGCTGTGAACATCGGGTGCAGGTGAGTCTTTACCATCTTTAACCTCTTGTCATAGAGAAGTCACTAAGACAATATCATCTGATCATGGAAAAGTGGATGGAGTAAATTACCTTATCAAGTATAATCTCAATGGTTTCGTCAGCCAACTTCATCTCAGACTCGCGTAAAAGTGCAATCAACATCTGTTTAACCTGCAAATACCACAAATAATAAAGCTTACAATAAGATAATCTATAAACCAAAAAACTAACTGATGCATCATGTAAGTGTCAGCATAATCATTCGTCAAACAAGTTGAAATGTTATAAATATGTGATAGATGTCTCGAATGCCTTGCTAGATCCCGTTTATTAACTTAAATCAATGGTGAAAACAGAGCTCTGAATAGACAAAATTTAGGAGTGTCAAAACGAACAGCTACAAATGTCCGTAAAGAATTCAAAATCAAGTTTCCATTGATCAAGTGATCACAAGAAAAATAACACAAGCAGTAGAAATACAAAACAAGCAAGCGAGATGCCAGTGACATGGAAAGCAAGCATAACGAGAAACATATACAGTACTCTCAACATAACATGAAAGAGAAGCAAAAGATACATTAAACCAACGTACCTCTTGCCGTTCAATATACCCTGAGCCATCCAGATCATACAGCTTAAATGAAACTGCAATATCACAAAATGGAGTTTCAAGTGACTATCTGCATGCAATTAGGCATTAAACTAAACAGATTACAAATAACCAATATATATATTCCTTTTTTTTGTTTTGATAATGAAGTAAGAGAATACCGAGATACATATTTTTTCTTTTACTTACAAGCGAGCTTATCTTCTTGGGAGGCATTTGGATGGAAAACATTCATTGCCATAACGAAATCCTCAAAATCAACGACTCCTCTTTGCTTCAGATCAAATAGATCAAAAATCTGCGAGTACAAATTTCCTAGTGGAAATTAATATCCCACACGCATCAAGGCAATAAAAATTAGTAGTTTTTCATCTAGAGAGACAAATTAACATACTTGCCAACTCGGTGGATTTCATAAGTTAAATGTTCATATTTTTGGCAAACCACTTACAGGTGTTTTTTAAGACTTCAACAAGTAATTACATAAGAGCCTCTATGATGTGTTTACTCGAGCTATACTTGTTAAGCATTCTAAGAACAGCATAACATCAGAATATCGAATCAATACCAATGAAAAAACATACCCGATTTGCAAGAAGGTCTTCTTTCTTTCTATTCTCAAATAAAGCCAACTGAAACTCTTCCTGCACATCAATAAAGCAATTGTCATTGATCAGAAAAAAAGAGGCATATTATCTACTGTAATGCGGTTCAATCAAAGATGTTACACTAAAAAACAGAACATAAGGTGCGCAAAGTGACAAGTAAACTCTATGAAATATCACATAAGACCACTTTTCCATCTCATGATAGTGAAACAATCACAAATAGACAATAAAGGCTGTTTTGGATGTTTCAAGGTCCCTTATATAACAAAATTCCATTATAACAACATATCCAATATAATCCCACAAAATGGGGTATGGGGATGGTAGAGTGTGTGCAAAACTTAGGACCTTGGAAGTAGAGAGGTTGTTTCTGATAAACTGCTGAAGGAAAAACAGTTCGAAGCAGCATGGCAAAAGAAATAAGAAAAGTGGAGAAGTCATGGTAAAATTCTCCAGAAAACATGACAAATCATTTTGAACAGTAATAACCACAAACTGATATTATAATCCAAATGCAAGAAACAACAAACAACAATAGAAATCAAGTGACAATAAATTACAGGAATAATGCAATGACTACTAGTGCGGGAGGATAAGCAAGACAACCCTATGCTACCAATCCAATATTAATTAGGAAGATTTCTTTTTCCACTGATCAAAAAAAAAAAAAAAGAAAGAAAGATTACGACAAATTCCATTATCCATTATTAATAAGGAAGATTCCCATCTCTACTGAGCAAAATAAAAGAAGGGAGGAAAATTTCCTTTTCCATCGTTCAAAAAAAAAAATAGAGGAAGATTTCATTTTCCACCGATCAAAAGGAAAAAGTGAGGAAGAATTCCTTTTTTGCCGATTCAAAGAAAAAAAGAGCGAGGAAGATTTCCTTTTCCACCGATTCGGAAAAAAAAGAGAGGAACGTTTTCTTTTTCAACCCTTCCCACCAAATAAGATTTCTCAAAACCACCTCTTTAGAAAGCTTTTCTTCTTAAAAGGTCAAAAAGAGGAAAAAGGGAAAACGTTATTATTGACCGGCTGATGATAAGAAATTAAGAGAACATAGTCTACTTTAAACCATCCATCTGAAACTATGCAACAGGAAACCATAAGCCCACTGAAATTTTTTTTCACCAATTACATAGAAAGTACCTTGCTTATCAGCCCATCATCAATTACTGTACTGCTAATAGTCCTGAACATCTCAAATAATGCCTGAACTTCACTTACAGTAACTGCAAAGAAGGCAAACAAATAAGACTAGTGGAGGAACTCATCCTCAAGCACTTGCAGCGACTGGTTTCATTTGCATAAATGAAGAAAAGTCAATGTGTTCTAACATCAAATATCATTCCAAACTCTCCAACTGTTACTCCCATCTTTTTTTATAAAATTAACAGCAAATGTACAAGTATTGCTCTAAAACAAGACATGAACTCTGTAATGGATTTAGCAACTTAAAAGATAGCAAGGAAACTGTTGATCATTACTTTAACTTCCCTCAAAGTTACTTATTTCTTCATCTCAATACTTCCAAATTCGCATGACAAGTTCAACTCTATTAAATCAACTTGTACACATTGAAAAATCTAAACTGACCAAGATCTGTAACGAGTAACTCACATGCTGTTTGGGATGCCAGGAATACAGGATCCTCATATCCAGGAAACTGATGTTGTCTTGCCACCTTAGAGCTAAAACAGCCCATCTTCTTTAGAACAGAGGCTGAGGAGGAAGCACACAACTAAAATGGCGCCCAGAGACCAGCTTCACTACAATATTTATCATATATCATTAAAACAATTTTAACTTTGCAAATTACAAAACCGAAATCACATACCAATATACAGTATAATAATTACATATCAGCTCTCAAGTACAAAACATAAAACCACAGTAATTTACTCATTTCCTCATAACAAAAGATAGTAACATCAACATACATCCTCCATAAAAGTTTCTTGTCAGACCAAACAGCTAAATTGCAGTAACTCTAATGATACTATACAAACTCATCAGTCAGGCTTTCACCAAACTACATTTCCAACCACACAATAAAAACAATTAGAACAAAAAAATGAAGGAAGATGATGGAGAAATAACAATAAATAATGACAAACTACTTCTTTGATGACATAATTCATGCCGAGGATTCTGGCATTTAAAAGTCAAAAGACAAGACAATACTACTATTTTTTTTCTCATTTTCTTAATTGTTTACTAACCTAAACTTCCTCCCTGTAAGCTTCTCAAAAACTGCCTCGATCAAGCCCGGATAAACGAGAAGGATCAATGTAGATTAACAATCATTAAGAAGTATTTAATTCTCTAGACAATTAGAATCAAGTGAGTCCAATAAAGTACATAAATATACAACAACATATCAAGTGTAATCCCACAAACGGGGTCTGAGGAGGATGTTCCTTACTGACTCTTCCCTCAAGTGAAGTATATAAAAAACAATTAAGGAAAGGAAATAGAGTAGTAGAGTACACATAAATAGATTCAAAGAGCTAACTTCAAATATTTGAAATTGAGATACAGTATATTATTGATTCTTGATTTATCTACCAGCTTAACCCCCCACCCCCTTCCAACCCCTCCATGGAGTGGCTAAGAAAAAAAACAAAAAAATTGCAGAAAAAACATTAGCTTGATTCTCAGACATGAACAAAAACTTCAACATATCAAAAAGATCATAACTTTAACATGAAAAACATCAAAATTCATTTCAAATTCAAATTATATGAAACACCATCACCTAAAAACATCATAAATTTCTATACCCTCTGTTCTTTCAATCTCAACACCAAATAGGCATATCCTAAAAACACAAACAAAAATACCCACAAATCTCGAAACATCAAAAAAGCATTAAAACCCCAAAAAAACAAAATGGGTATTACGAAAACATACATATTAAAGATGTCCCAGATGAAATTGCCCGACCTTTAAAGAGAAAACCAGGAAAAAAACAAAAAAGAGGGAACTTTTCTGAAGAGAAATATGGAGTTGTTTTCAAGAATTGGTAGAGTATATATGCCCAAACACATACATATAAATTTTTTTGTGTATATATATAGGAGAGAGCAGAAAGAATAGAGACAACACAGTGGGGAGAAGCCAAAATTGGTGACCCCAAGAAGAAGAATAAACAAACAAAAAGGTACATATATAAAATTAGCAGAGCGAGTGAATACACGCGTGACAAAAGAGCGTGGTCGCGAAGGGAAGTTACGGCAGGATTATTACCGCGCTTTAACCACGGTAAAAACTTGTTTGAGTAATTATTGGAGTTGAAAAGGTTATGCTATTTTTAGATTAAATTTTGACTAGGATAATTTTGCCACGAAAATAATAATATAGTTATAAAAAGCATTTTTTATGAAGATAAAGAAATTATTTTTGATAGATTTTTTACCCAAGTAAATTATATAAAAAAACAAGTATGTGAATGAAGCTATACCAAAAACAATAAAGAAAAGAACAACAACAATTAAAAAAAAATGACAACTCAAGCAAACAAAACATCTGATAATATCAAATCGAAGAAAGATAGTAGGATAATAATGATGATGGAACTAGTCAACGTTCGATTCAACCTACTTATAGTGCCAGAGCCACATGTACCTGAGGGATGACGGTTGATACACCTCTATCAAAAAATTATACTCTTTCTATTTCAATTTATGTGTCATTTTTCGTTTTTCAAGAGTCAAACAATTTATATTTGACAAGGAATTTGCTCATGAAATCTTCAAAGTTTTTTAAATGAAATCTATATAGTTGTAAACTATGTAAAAAAAATACTATACGTCATAATAATTGATGATTCAAAAATTGCTAAATATAATCTCCTTTCATGTGAAAGACTTAGGAAAACCTATTAAATTAGACAAAACCTTTTTTTTCTACTAATAATTAAATACATTCATACGTTACAAATATAAAATCAAGATGTTTGATGTTTATTTTCCTTTATAAGAAAATTACTTAAAATTAGGAAAACTATCAATAATTTTATATGATTTACTATCAAGTATATAATCAACATGTTTAATGTATAAGATTGTAAAATTGAGGATCCAAGTTGATTCTATAATTTTGCAAAAAAGAAAGTAAATTATGGACCCTATCTTCAATAATATCATTCAATAAATTTAAAGTATAATATTATTTATTCAATTTGATAGCTTCCTAAAATATATATCACAACATGTTTGATTTTTCAACGTCAAATTAATCTAATTTCAAATTATAATTCAGTATTATATATCAAGACAAATTCTAAGTATTTTGGTCTTAACTAAATTTATTAATGACTTTTTAGACTTCAGACTGTAATTTTTGCGCTTCAAAAGTATTTTAAAAATAAAAGAACAATCTCAATACCATGTGGAATATGCTCTCTAGGGAGGTGAACTAGATCCACTTAATTTTCACTTAATTCTATAATCTTCTTGATTAATTAAAATATTAAGAAATTAAAACATCTCTCAAATGATTAATGTATGTTTTGTAGATCTTAAAAATTCAAGTAAAGGAACAATTACGATATCCTATAGAATATGCCCCTAGGGAAGTGAATTACCTTGAATTAGTTTCCACCTTGTTTAATAATTTTCTTGATTAAATATTAAGTAGTAATCAAGGTATTATAACATTAATTAAATATGATTTTCATTATTGTGGATTAATAATGCTAACAATTAGTCCAACAAGTCACATGCTTTTGTTTGATTAGTACGTAATGGAACAACCTAGTGGACAACAATAAATAATAACAAAAAATTTAGCCTAATTTTATAAGTAGGATCTGAAAGTATAGGATGTAGGTATATTTTAGAATTTTTGTGAGATAGATAAATTATTTTTGATAGAATTTCGACTGATCAAATGAAATATTTTTAAAGCAAAATTACAATTAAAGAATAAAATAAAAAGATACAAAACAAATATGATAACACTCGACTACCTATCAAGCTTCTATAATTCTACCCTAATCCTCAACAATATTATTGTCTTTTGAAGAGTTTTTTTCTCAATTAAAATTAATATTATATAAGGGGCTGAAATGATCAATTATTTATTTATATTCTCGTTAAATGTAAGCCACAAATCAAAGAATTAAAAAATTAGACATTCATATGCCCTTATTTAATCTTCTAACACTTGTTCTGAATTATTCATGATGCCTTTGTTCTCTTTTTATTTTTTTTAAAAAAAACTTGTGGTTAACAAAATAGGAGAAATATTTAAGGATTTGGAATAATATAATAACATTACCAATGATACAAAAAAATAATAATTATATTTATATATACTACTAATTTTGTTTTGGATTATGATTAGTTCTTTGTATCATACCATATTTAAAAGATACGTAATTAATTAGGTATGACATAAAATAAAATACTAATTAATTTTGTTTCGATCATGATTTTTTTTGTCTCATACCATAATTAAATGATATAATAGTACCAATTAATTTGATTAGTGTCTCTAATTTGAACCATTACACTTTTAGATTATTAAATACTTTCAAAACTATGTATTATGTAAGATATATATAATTAATTTGTTGGAAACTTAGTTATCATTAAAAGTGTCTGATTAATAAATTATTTTATTATCTCTAATTGTTAGATTTTTGTCTTAATGCATGGCTACGTGGAGAAATACTAAATGCTTTACCCAAATTGAATAATTAAATTTCTTTTTTTTAAATTTTTTTTTGACTAAATCAAATTTTATTCGAAAAAGATAAGTCTTATGCACTATAATATAAAAGTTATTTATGCAAATAAAAACATCTCGATAATACGATAATCTTATTTAACGATAAATTAACAACATATCACACAAAAAAAATGTTAGTTGCATGTTATTTAGTGATTGTTTAACGATAAATTCTATAACAACTAATTTCTTCTTTTCTTTTTGTAATTGTATGCTACAATATATTGAACTATATTAATAATATAATCTACATTATCAATATATGTAACTTAATCCAATTTGAGAATTATTACAATAAGAACGCAGGCTTCTCATTAATTAAATCCATTTTGAAATTTATAAATACTTAAGCTACTCCATGAGTATTAATTTGTAGTTGGCTTTTCAATAAAATGAAAAGTCGATAACTCTTTTTTTTTTAAAAAAAAATAATGTAATGATGGTGTGTTTTAAAATGAAAAATATATTATTTTCTTTTTCTCCATTTGACTTTTTCTTATAACTTGCAATTATTTTATCAAATAAATAAATAACATTATCTCTATTATTTTCATGGATATGGTAGCAATTATATAAAATTTAGTTTATATTAATTACTCGAAAAAATTCTACAGAGTGACTAGTGGTAGCCTAGTATGAATCCAACTATGTTTGAAAAATATAATATTCAATAGACAATAATATGAATTGTGTTGGGCTAATTCGAGATTCTTCACTTTTAATAAAAAAAATTTAGTTTCGAGTTTTTTTTGTATTTAAAAAATCATATTAAGAGCGTTATTCTTAGAAGTAGAATCTATAATGAATGAATTTAAAATTAATCAGGCCTCAATATAAATATCGGCACGGAAGCGAAAACCAAAATCAATAGACAAAGAAAGAATTATTTTTAATAAATAAACATACTACATTATTTCGTCCATTTTTAAAATTATATAAGTCAACGAGAAAGGATAACAATTCATAATAATTTTATCCAATAATTTGTCGGCAGTTGGAGAAAAAGGACATAAAGGCATAAAATTCAACGTTCAAGAAATGCATGTGATGATATTAAATAATTATTAATTTAATTTATATATATTAAAAAACTTATTTCACTAAAAATTTATAACATCTTAAAGTTATACAAATTTATCTATTATTATAAGTTAAATTTTTTTAATAATATATAAAAATATATTTAATATATTATCAATGCATAAAACTTAGACACGTTATTATTATTATTATCTTCCTAATTCCTTCTATTTTAATGACTTGTGTTTGAAGGCTTAGGGACAAAAAACTAACTTCTATGCACTTTTATTAGTTTAATTAATTTTGATTCTTAATCTAATCTTTTTTAATGATTACTTTTAGTACAAAATGCCTTTGTCGGTTTGTAATTACGGCGTAATCTAGCTAGATTAGCGATCATATCAATAATGTATCTTGTGACATTAGAAAAACTGAAATCATTACTTCGAAAAAAATAGCTAATTTGTTATTATTTTATTCGCAACTAACAAGTTTTTTTTATATAATACATTGTTAGTTCAACATCAAATAAGATTAGCGATAAATTAACTTTTTTCGTTTAACATGCATTAAATTTTATCTGTTGTTGATTTTTATTTCTTTTCTAAGTAGGTTATACCGTCGAGACGTATGCTATTTTCATTCAATATTTTTTAATATAATTAAAATATGAAAAATGAGAATGTTGATATGGATGTATGATTATACTAGAAGAGATAAGATTATGAACAAAACTATCTGAGATAAGGTGAGAGTGACCTCGGTGATGGATAAGATGAGGTTTAGGCATGTGAAAAAAAGATGCACAGATGTCCCAATGAGAAGGTGTGAAAGGTTGATTATAATGGTTATTCACCAAAATAAAGATAGATCGAAGAAGTATTGGAGAGAGTGATTAGATATGACATGACATATTGTGGCTTTACCGAAGACATGATCCTAAATAAGAATACATGAAGATTGATGATTAGGAGGTTGAAGAAGTTCTCAGTATATATAATTATTATTACTCTCCTACTATGATAGATATTCTTCTTCTATTTTGTATTACACATTGTTTCATTATATTTGCTCCAATTATCATATTAATTTGCTTTACATACTTTTTATTTTATTTTATATTATATGTTTTACTTAAACCAAGGGTCTATTTGAAACAATATTTTTACTTTAATCTCAAGATATAAGACTGATACACACATCATCTTCTCTGAATTTAACTTATAAAATCACACTAAATATTATTATTTGTATTATATTATGAGTGCATAAAACTTAAAATTTAACGATAATAATTGATTTGATAAAGGCTGAGCTATTACACGTAGTTTGACAAATCATGCATTACTTTTAAGGGACAAGAAATTCCAAACAACTAGTAGCTAGATGTGGTCCAATTATTAGATATTTTGAATGTTTTTCTTCAAAATATATGAAATGAAATTGACGTTTAGACAGTTGAATATAGTTGAGGTTTTGACAATTGTTAGACAAATAGATGGCATTTATTCAATGGCCAGCCAATAATTTTATGTTACTCTCCATTTAGGTGGTATTGGTTGGTATTCTTGAAATCAAAGGTCTTTATTGAAAACAATCTTTCACTTAACGTAAAATAATATGATGTAGAGATATGTGGGTTAAATTTTAATAATAATACGTGTATATCTAATTATGTATATTTTTAATACGAGAAGAAAATTTATAGTGTATATATATTTTTTTATCAAATTCTTGACTCCGCTACTATGTGAGGGGACTTGTAAAACCTTTTGACCACATGTTTATAACAAAGTTTTTAGCATGTCTGCTGGCGTGCTTGATTTTTATTAGTCAAGTTTGAATAATATACTCCTTTTTTATTATTTATTTATATTTATAGAAGTATTTAACATTTATTGGATATACTAATTTAAATTTGTAGAAATAGTGTACATTGCTTATATTATGGTCTTATATTTGAAAAATAAACATTACCATGAAACTTCAAATGAGGATAAATAGATTGAATTTGAAAAATCGAATTTTTAATTTTTAATTACGTTGCATTTCAAATTCGATCCAAAAGTTGAATTTTGATTTTGCGCAAAAGTTGAATTTTGGTTATAATATTTTTTTTATTCATTAGGATTATATATAACTTATTAAATAAAAAATAATTATTGTTAAATTGAGTAAGATTTGAAAAAATAAAATCTTATATATATATAAAAGAAGATTTGTAGCCCGGTGATGTGGCGCTCTCACAGTACTTTTAATAAAAATAATTTGGAGCTTAATAAATGTTTTTTTAAAAAAAGACTAAGAGTCACACCTTTAATGAAAAGGTATGTCTTTCACAGTGATTATATATCTTCTCTTTCTTTTCTTTCTGCCATAAAAAATTAACATTTCCTCTTTGGATTCGTATGATCAAACTTCATTAAAATATCAACAAAACATCATGGTCAGTTCTTCGTTCACATGAGTTATTATTATTTGAGATACTAAAGATTCTATAGACATGAAAAAACTTAGTTAAAATTGGATTGTGTTTAACTACTCAAATTTTTTTTCCAGAATTTGATTAGAAATTACAATGAAGAAGAAAAAAAAGATATATGATTCTGAAAATGAAATTTTTGTTTGTAAAGGTTTAAAATTGCAGGGAAAAAAACACAGATCTTAGTGTTAACTTGAAAGTGAAAAAAGAGCACAATGAAGAATTGCAAAAGAATAAATGTTCCACAAGATATGACATTTATGAATTCCCTGTGTACTTTATTGTAAGTTTTCTCTTTTCCTTTTGTGTTTTTTCTTAATTTTTTTTAAACGTTGATTGACATTTCTTCTTTGGATCTATATGATCAAACTTCATGAAAATATCAACAAAAACTCATGATCAGTCCTTCGTCCATATAGTATGTACGACAAATATTTACCTCCATATAAATTTATATGATGAAAAATATTTACCTCTGTATGTTGCCCACATCTCTTTTACTCATTACTTGATTGTGTCTATTCTATATTTTTTTAATTTTTATAAAGAAATATGGTTAATGGAGATAAGAGAATATTCAGGAAGACGGTTTTAAAACTGATAAAAATCAATTCTTATGTAGTGTTTACTTGTGTTTATCACTACATTCAATTATATAT
>JBCEWC010003402.1:0-30425 GCA_038996855.1 Solanum aculeatissimum
GGGTTATGGTGTTTTTGGGTGGGTCAAATATTATTTATAAATAATTTTAAATAATTAAATTTTGACCAATAGAAGAATGCCACGTGTCACAAATAATTATTTAATTAAAAATCTGTTAAGGAGAAGCGCATTTTAGGCCCTAAAGGTGGACGGGAAGGGCATTTTAGGCCCTAAAGGTAGACGGGAAGGGCATTTTAGACCCAAAAGGTGGATGAAGGGCATTTTTGTACCATTTCTAATACTTCGAGGGCATTTTAGGCCCTTTTCCGTAGATATAAAGATATATCTACACACATATACACACACACACACACACATATATATATATATATATGCATGTATATATGATTTTTTAAAAGTTAAAATATTATCAACTAAAGAGAATGAAAATATATACACAGAAAATAAGCATACATGCATACATACGTGTATATATATATATATATATAAATTTTAAAAAATTACAACATTATCTATAGAAAATAAAGAAAACAAGTATAAATTATATACGCACACATATACATGTATACATATGCAAACATATGACCTTTAAAAGTTAACATATTATATATAACATAGTTATACGATGTATATGATTTGAAAATCAAAGGACTATTATTAAAACGTCTTAAAGATTTTATTTATTGAATTATATTTTTTTTCAAAAATAACAATAATAAAAATAATAAAGATTATTATTTCAAATTGTTGAAAAATTGAAGAAACTTGATAATTAATTTATGTCGTGGAAGATTAAAATTGATTGTCAACACCTAGTACCTATTAATATTAACAAATATGTATTAATTAAACATAAAATAAAAATAAGCTTTAAAAATATTGTGTGTGTAATTCACATGTCTTGCCTTAAAATGTTAAAAATAAAATTATGTCACATGACACATGGACCCAATCTAACAATAAAATATAAATTTTCAATTTTAAAAAAATAAAATATTATTTTTCAACCTTTAATAATTCAAAAAATGAATTAACAAAAAAAAAAAAACCTCCCACTGCCCCGCCCCCAGCAACCTCACCATGACCCACTCAACCCATTACCCTTTCTTTTTCTTTCTCCCTGTATCCATTAGCTGTCATTGATGACAACTATAAACAGAGCAAAAAAAAATTTAAAAAAAATCCCCTCCCCCCACCCCCAAACAACCTCGTACAAATTCATAAACATAATTCTTTGCTTTTCAGTCCTTGTCCCGTCACCCATTATTCACTAATTTTTTACTTATTATTGAGATGTTTACGAAAATAAATCGACGATAAATTATTTTGAAATCGACAATGAAAAAAAATCTATCAAAGTACATTGATCTTTTTTATATCATTTTTAGTAAATTTAATGTGTAATGATGTTTGCTTGATCAGAAAGATCGAAAATAAAAATTATTTGTCAATCTTTTTAATTTCAATGTACAAATTTCTTTTACTTATTACGAAGCAAATTAGAAGATTCAATTTTTATTTTTTTTACAAAAAATGAAGAAAAAAATAAAGGACTGAGAATTTTAAAATCTTTAAAGAGTGGGTTGAAGAAGATGACACTAATGTATGGATATGGGGTGAAATTAACTTTATTTTTTAAAGTTATTTAGTTAATACATGCCAAGTATAAAATGATGTTTTTACCTCGAAAAAAATCATCAACAGCTTGGGGTTGATTTTGTTGATACCTTTAGTCCAGTTGTTAAGCGAGCTACCATTAGTTTGTTACTCTCATTGGTTGTGACTCACGGTTGGCTAGACATCTCTAACGCTTGTCTTCATGGACACTTATTAGATGAGGTGGTATATATGTCTCAGCCTCCTGATTTTGTTGACCCCGATCATGTCTGCCTACTTAAGTGCTCTCTTTATGGTCTCAAACAGGCCCCTCGGATGTGGAACAAGCGCCTCATCGATGATCTTCTTTCACTTGGATTCATGGGCTCCAAGTGACAAGCTTTTTTTATTGGTATATGTAGATGATATTTTAGTGATGAGTAGTAACCCTGTCCATATCACCTGGAGCGAATTTATGTGTCATTTTTCGGTCACGGGAATTCATGGCCATCCAACTAAATACGATATAGAACCTGTATAATTCTTCAACAATGCATTAAATATTACCTAAAGGAACAAATTGTCAAAATGACAAGTCAGGGTTGTTTTCCAACATGAAGGTTGGGGTTCAATCCCAACCAACAACACCATTTTACTCTCCATGGTGCACCCATAGATTCGTCTCTGCATATCACGACTTTGGTTGCTCAACTTCATTCTCAGTTTGCCGTTTGTTCTTCGCCGAGCACAGATGGACTCGTGCAGTCCTGTTACTAATCCCATTTCCCTGCTTCGAAGCTTTCCTCTTCTGGTGGAAGAGAATAAAGTTTCGCGATTTGTAAGTTGTCCTATGAACACTTGTTGGTAGCAGTAAAGCGGATTTTGCCGCAACCAGTTGATCTGATGGTCTTCACGGAACGAGCGTGTTGTCTCCGGATCGAGTACTGAAGCTGAGTATAGGGCCGCGGCAGCTGCAACTTGTGAACTCACTTGGGTTGAGTTCCTCCTTCGTGAGGTTGGCTGCTTCACCTCTGTACGACATACTTGAAAGCCAATCCCATTTTTTATTCTCATACAAAGCACATGGAGATTGATTTCCATTTTGTTCGAGACAGTGGTTCAGCATCCTGCTCAACTTGAGGGGAAATGATGAAGAAGAAAGATAATATGGACTAGTTCAACTATATCTTTGGTTTCTTCTGGTATCCTAGTCTGTATAGGCTTTGTTGCTGCTGTACCATAATCATCTAGGCCTCTTGGTTGGTCTCTCCTCGTCCAAGTAGAATACGATTATTGAAGGAGAGTTTCTTTACAAAATCTGCACTTACCTAACTGAGATGAAGAGACTTGTGGGTGCATTCCTCTACTTATTAAGGCTAAAACAGATGGGGTGAGAGAGGTTGCTGCTCAATAAATTGCTGCTAGATGGTGTGTCAGGAAAAAGGGACAAACACAATGGTAAAAAATAATAGGAGTAAAATGAGAAAAATAATGACATCAAGAATTTTACGTGAAAATTTTTTTAAATAAGGGAAAAAATATGGATCAAGAGGAGCAATTGATAACACACGAATACAATATCCAAAAAAATTTTTATACAAATATAAAAAAAATACCCTCTTTTAATTTTTCACTTTAATAAGATATCACTCACACACCGTCTATCTTATATAGCCTATGGTAAAAAGATTCTTTTTTTTTTTTTTACTTACATTGATTGTGCAGCAATTACTGCATTTCTTGACTTTAAATGTTGCTGTCTTTTTCTCAAAGATTGTAGCACCGATTTTTGACCGACACAAAAGGGGGCTTGGACCCCACATGGTGTAGGGTAGCTTAAGAGTATTTCGTATTGTTTTCTGCATGATGATCTTTCCTTAGTTAATGATTCTAATGATACGGACGTTTCTAATTCTAGACTTTTCTGTTTTCAACAGTATTGTATTTTAGTTTTTGAGTGAAGATTTTTATTTTGAATTACTAAAAGATAGGTAGGTTAGTTTGACAAGATATGACTTAATTTCATTTCATCAAGAATATGACCTTAGATAGAAAGGAGTGGAAGTCGCGTATTAGGGTAGAAGGCTAATAGAAGTAAGTCGAGGTATGACCTTGTGATATAGTAGGCTAGTAGTGGTAGTTATGTCTCTATATCTGTTGGACTGTGCACTTCTATTCTACTAAGGGATCAAGTCCCTAAACACACATAAAACGAAGAAAAACAAAAAGTAAAGAAAAACAAATAGAACAACAGATTTAGAGTGGAAACCCTCCTTGCTAAAGGGAGGTAAAACTACTACCTGATCCACTGGATTTCAGTCAAGTTCTATTAATCTTTAAGGAGCAAAATGATTGTTCTCCTTACAATCTTGAGAGTTGATCCACAAATCCTTTTTCTCCTTACAAGATCTAATGAAACCTCTTCAATCACGTTTAAGGACAACACCCAAAAACCTAGCTAAGTACACGAGCAAACACTCAGAAAAAGGAATTTCAAAGCAAACTCCAAAATCCTTTATAAAAAAGGATTTGGTTCATATTTAGAGTAGGGAAACAAGACTAAAGAAATCTAGAGATGAATATTCAAGTTTCAACGCCATAGCTGCTTTCTTTAGTCTCTTTTCAGTATGGAGAAGATGAATGTTCAGTTGTGAGTGTATTGGAGTGGATGATTTTTTTTTGGCTTTCATTCACCATATATATCAACCCCTTAAAAGACAAATAACATATTGTTGGGGACCACAAGGACCACACACCAAAACACATCATTTGACCCAATATCATTGGAAACAACAACACAATTGATGAAAGTTCAACCAAAATTCATCACCGCAGAGTCGTCATAATTTTCAAGAAACACAACAACAGGAGCAAAAACAGAACGATACAGAGGAGCAAAAACAACATTAAAGAAATATAAGTTGGACTTGAAAGCCTATCAACTATCTACTCATGAAGCACTGGAAAAGACAACCTCTTCACGAGACTTCTCTTAACTCGACCATAACCCCAATAACCCCATTTGATTCCCCAGCTATTCTTGATGACATAATATGCCACGCCGTTTTCAACGCCAAAACCAATGACTAAAACTGCATGGCTCCCTCCAGATGGAAAGTAAGAGTCGCGTTTTGTTTTACCCATGTAAATATCCTATCAAAATAAATGAATTTGGATTAAACAAACAACAAGTTGATCCGGGAAATAAATTCTACCTTTCCTTTATGCTTCTGAAAGCTCTCCAGTATGTCTACACATCCACAAATGGGTTGCGTTTGGATTAACTCTTCAATTCCTTTTGTATCCAGATCAAGATCATCCACCTTTATAAACTCTTTGATTTTGGTTTTTACCTGCACCATGTAACACAAACCAATACATGTATTTGTTAAGATATACTTTCCTACTACTGGTATATATCTTGCCAAATAAATTGAACAACAAATCTAATATCATTTGGTTACCTCATTAGGTAGCTTACGACAGTGTGTCCTCTTGCCAATATAAGGATATGACTCATCCGAATAAACACCTTCCTTGATTGCAAATTTGAAGTATGTATTGTAATGACTCTTAAAGCATCCAGTTTCTTCTTGGTATCGAACCCCTTTTGGTGCCTCCATTACAGTAAATAGACAGTCAATCACATGTTGTTTTGATAAAGGCTTCATCTTTTTCAACTTGATGTAGTACAGAGCTGTGATGGCTTCTGCCGCCACAAATGCCCAACATGTCCCTTTAATAAGCAAAAGAATGACACAAAACTTGTAAGATAATAGACAAAATGTATAAAAGTAAAATTCAAGTCCCAATTTCACCAAACTTACAATATTCCCCTTGGTCCTCCACAGCACACAAGCAATTTTTTCCCACCCACGACCAATTAAACTACATCAACAATTATACATTAGTATATTAAAGGGGTAACGAAATGATGGAATTAATGACCACAACTAAATAAGCACTTGTCAACCTTTTCCTCCTTTGTAGCCAAAGAATATTACAGAAAGTGAATCAAGAAAGACCATATACTCTCACACCACAAAAGAAAGTCCATCAACTTTTGGGTGAAGTACCCAAAAATCATTTGACCGAATGATCCCACACCCACACCCATGTCGTATCGACATCGATGCGACACAAAAAATAAGAGTCCAAGCAGCTTGTCAAGCATTTCCTCCTCTGTAGCCAAAGAATATAATAGAAATTGAATCGAGAAAGACCACATATTCTCGCATCACAAAACAAGAGAAAAGGGAGAAATGATTGTTTAACTAGGCTTTTCTGACTGCCATTTGAGATTTTTTGACAATGTATGTTACTAAGTACATGTGAGCTAACAAGACTAGATAACGTAGACAATGTAAAAATCAAACGTAATGAATTTAACAGTAAAAGAAAATTGTAAAGAGAGTTACATCTGTGTGCTTGAAGAATTCAGCTTCACACAAGCGTGGATCTTCAGGCACCGAGAAACTTGGCCGTGAAACGGTGACATCCTCCACTGGTAGCTTGGTATAATCTGGTAAACTACACATTCTGGCCAGTGGAAATATTAATAAGTGACGTAAAATATCAATCTCTTACTTCTTACACATAGCTATAACCTCCACGATCACCAAATCACCCTAAACTAACAACACCGTCACTTTTTTCAAGATCATTACTGTACCATTTATTCAACAAACAGAGAGGAAAAAATAACTCCAAAAACAATGGTTTCAAATACCAAATCTTTCTTCTCTATTTTACATACACTAAAGAAAATCTTAACATATTTATGGGTCTTGAACTCACTAAGAAAAACATCTTTATTCTCTGTTTTTCATAATTTCAAATTTTCCACATGCAACAACAATGGTTTCAAAGATAAAATTTTCTGCTCTATTTTACATACACTAAAGAAAATCTTGAATGCAAAGACATATTTATGGGTCTTAAACTCACTAAGGAAATCTGTTTTTCCATGCTCTGTTTTTTCACAATTTCAAAATTTTCACATTCCACCAACAATGGTTTCAAAAATCAAATCTTTCTGCTCTATTTTAAATGTAAAGACATATTTATGGATCTTAAACTCACTAAGGAAAACATCTCTTTTAGTCATTCATATAAAATATTCTGTCTGTTTTGTCATAATTTCAAAATTTTCACATTCCCACAACAAAAGTTTCAAAGTTCATATCTTTCACTCAAAAATTCTATCACTACATCTCTATATTTGTTTGTTTAACAAAAGCATACCAAAAAAAAAAGATGAAATCTAACAAGAAGACATTCATAATTCAAACCTTTAGTCGATAAAGAAATCGAAAATGCAAGAAGATCAAATATTTCTCTTGTATTATTTCACTATTTGCAAGTAAAAAGCTAGAAAGTAGAGAAAAATGAAGAAAAATAAAAGAAATTGAACCTCTGTTTGCAGGCAGAGGGGCGGAAATGGAGGTGGAAAGGAAGCTCTTGAGGTAATAATGTACCTACTATTTATAACGGACCAGGAAAGAGACAAAAATTATTCCAAAATATTTTAATGAAAAATAAGAATTACTGTAATATTTAAATTTAACTTACGAGAAATAATTTTAGACGTATGAATAAAATTTATATCATAGCCTTGTATAGTTTGATTATGATATTTGGGTCCGTTTATGCTATAGGTAGTTACAGTAATTTTTTTAGTGTGAAAATACCGGGCCAATTTGCACGTATTTTGACTCTTTTACGAGGTATCTACTGTGGAATAGCTAATTCCATTATTACGAGTTCAGTAAATCGACTATATCTTGACTTAGGCTCAAACCTTGTATTTCTATTAAAAAAAATAATATTTATAATTATTTATTTGATTAATTTTTTAAATTGTTGGTTTCCTACAATTTTATGTTTTAATTAATTGCACTTATTTTGAGTGGATGATATTAAAAGTAACTTCTCCACCTCATTTTATATTTTGCATTGTGAAAAGTTGAGAACACACAGAGAGAAATATTATTGGAACTGACTGTGAACCTAAGTTGCTTCGACTCTTCACCTTCAAAAATATATTATTTTTGAAGGATTCGACACACACCCATCAATATTTTTGAAAATTGCGATGAACAACAACCTTTGTCTTCTGCCGCAATATCCTTTTTAACTTAGCTTTCATGCATACAGTTTATACATGTGTAGGGTTATGGTGCTCCAATAGGCAAAGAAAAAGGTTTTTCCACTCACTATCTAAAGGTATAGTAATAGTAAACAATTGGAGAAAAAAAAGGTCACTTTAGGTGTTGATGTTCCAAAATTAATATCTCCACATTACACTACAAGTGTTAAAATATACGCAGATATTATCACGAATTATAATAATTTGTGTACACTTGATTATTTTGATGCTTGTGGGAAGTTGAAAGTAAGAAGCTTTTGTGTACACCATATGCTTGTGGGAAGTTGAAAGTAAGTAACTTTTAGGGGTGTTTGAAATTTGAAGATAACATAATTTATGAAAAGGGGCCAACCATCCACTACAATTGGAAGGGCCCTTTTTTGCATATATATGTGTGCATATTCATAACCTTTGTGTTGACTTTTAGGTATTAGGCAAGGAAAGGAAAGCAAAGTTGTGAAGATGCTCCTTACAATGCGGGGAAGAAGAAAGTTTGAACTTCTGATCTGACTTGTAATGGAAGAAGAGAGAGTCATATATAGGCTCTGTTTGAGTTTGGATGGATGGGCTAAAATGCTAAACTCAAATCAGAGGACAATTCGATTCTATATGGGTTGTGGTTGATAGGATGATCAAGTCGGCTCACTTTCTACCGGTTAAGACTACATATAGCGTTGAGGAGTATGCCAAGATCTCCAGTACTCTGTCTAAAGTGCAAGCTCTGTTTGACAAATACACTGCACTAATTGTTGCTACATGCTGAAGAGTAATACTTGAAGGACATTAAATCTAGACAATTCTTCTTTTTCTTTTCCTTTGTGGGTGCTCTCTATGCTATGATTTGGGTTTGAATGGAAAAATTATTTTTATGGTTTTCAATTTGCAACTTGTTGCTCAAATATTTGCCTTTTGCCACCCTCTAATTTTGTTTTCTTTTACTTATTAACCTGCTATTGACATTTTTATTGGTAGTGTGCACCGTATTTATTTTGATTTGTAATGGCTATATATGTATGTGTCATGTGTTTGCATCTTACGTTAAATTGTGAAATCGCTTTAGTGAAAGACTACAAAAATATTCGATCTATTTTTAACTTAAATAATGTGTGTGAAAATGATCAATTGATCATGTCAATCTGAGTCTTATTATGTAAGAGGTACAATAAGATCGAGCAATTTTGGTTTCACCATTTGTAAACGGACAGTGTTTGAGTAAATAAGTTTGTTAGTGGCACCATAATTGCCAAATCAAATCCTCTAAAAAAATATATGTGAAATTCTTATAAGGGTATAATAACTATTTACTCTTTTTTTTTTTTTTGGTTAACATAATTCATTCATAATAATAGACTAGCCCACTGGCGTTGTTAGTAATATGTGGGCCACATAAGGGTATAATAACTATTTACTCAAATAAATAAAAGGAAAAAAGTTGATTTTAAAAAATCATATAAATAATATTAATTATGAGATAAAGGTAAGAAAGTAAAAGAAATTTATAGCATGAAAGCAATTAAATATGATCATATTTTCTTTTAAAAAAAGATAAAATAAAAATAAATAGAATTTTTTTTCTTAGTGTGTGTATAATAAATAAATAAATAAAATAAAATAACTTTAATTAAAGACACAAAAATAGTCAAAATAAAATAAGAAAGAAATTAGTAGAATAAAAAAGTTGAAAGAAATAATGTCAGCACTAAATCTTTAATTAAAGGTACATAAAAATAATTAAGACAAAATAAAAAGAAAAAAGAAATTAATAAAATATTTATTTTCCTCCTAATTTGATACGAATCTCATAAATAGATTGATTATTTTTCTCCGAATAATGCTTCTTAACTTTGAAACACTAATCATTCTTCCGGCCTATAAAATTTCTCAACCAAAATAAATTTTTTCTTTCAGAATATATCTCCTTATGGTTGGAATTAACATTCTTTTAAATTAAAAATTCTTTTTTTGAAGATAATTTCTTTTACATGATCTTTCTCCTTATATCAATATCTTCAGAAGGATCATGAGATACTATCGACATTTCAGTTGCGGAATTTGATACCCATATATTCATCATCAATATTAGAACAAGAGGCTAAGTGATGGAGTCCATTGTTGTTAGTTACAAATACTCATATATTTTTATTTTATAGTTTAAATAGAGACATAAAAAGTTACGAAAAGTGAAAATAAAGTTTTTTGTTTTTTCATCTTTCATTTACTTAAGTGTGTATTAATGTGGGGAAAGTTTTAAATTGAAGTAAGTAAGTATTTTTTAGTCTAATTTTATTTATTTATTTTTTGGTAAAAATAATTACATTTTCGATTATGTAGAAGAAAATATATATATATATATTTATTGAAAATTTTAGTTAAGCGTTTTAATTTTTTAAATGATAATCTTTTGTAATTAAAATATATAAAAAATGTACGAAGAGGGTTGGGGGGGGGGGGTAGACAAAGTTATTACTTTAAATAAAATATGATAAATGAATCTAAACAATGAAAAATTATGTGTAGAGGAAGTGACAAACTATTGAAATGGTAGTTTAATATATGGAATCAGTAAAATAAAAATTTTTAGTAAAATACTTATTTTCCTCCTAATTTGATACAAATCTCATAAATAGATTGACTCTTTATCTAAATAATTCTTCTTACCCTTTGAAACACTAGTCACTTTTCTTATAAATTTCTTAACCAAAATGAATTTTCCATTCAACATATATCTCCTTATAGGAGGAATCAACATTCTTTCAAAATCTCTTATTTTGAAGAGAATTTTTTTACATGATCTTTTTCCTCAGATCAATATCTTCAAAAGTATCATGAGATACTCTCGACAGCTCAATTGTGAAATTTGACACCCGTATATTTATCATCATCATTAGAAGAAGAGGTTAAGTGATGGAGTCCAGTGTTGTTGGTTACAAATATTCATATATTTTTATTTTAAAGGTGAAAATTTTACAAGAATAGGCATTTTAAGACTAGGAATTACAAAATATTTTTTATTTACCAAAATAACAAATAAATTATCAAAATATATCACTTTTTTCTTTCTCAAGACCACTCAAATCAACTTGTCATCAACATCAATTAATACCAAGAAATACCTTTTGCCTATTTTGTAATTATGAATTGTTATTTTTGTGTAAATAAGAAAAAATTGGTAGGACCATATAATTTGGTATGTAAAGATGTATAGTTATATTTTTTTTACCCTTTAAAGGTTAAATAAACATATACTATTATGAAAAGTAAAAAGTTTTTGGTATTTTCATCTTTCATTTACTTAAATATGTATTAATGTGAGAGAAGTTTTAAAGGAACATGATTAATTGAGTAATACTTTTAAATAGTTTCAGATTTTGTTGAAAACACAAATAAAAAATAGAAAACAAAGTTAAAATGTCAAAAAAAAAAAGATAAAAGATAAATAGAAATATTGATCATAGAGAGGTGTCACATCAAATTATCTATGTCCAGCTTTATATAGATATAGATTTGAATTGAAGTATTTTTTTAGTCTAATTTTATTCATTTATTTTGTTTGGTAAAAGAAACATTTAGTCAAGAATTTTAGCTTTTTAAAAGCTAACCTGTTGTAATTAGAATATAATAGAAAAAGAAATGTGTGAAGAAGGTTGAGAGCAGAGATGGGGGTGGGTACACATGAAATTATAACTTTAAATAAAATATAATAAATAAATTAGAACAAAGAAAAATTATGGATAGACGAATTATAGTTTCGAAATAAATTAAATTTCAAAAATAAGAAACATACATATTTATCTATATTATATTAAGAATAAATAATAAATAAGAATATTAGATAAAGTGACAAATTATTAAAAAGTCACATAATAATGAAAGGCTATAATTATTGAGAGTTCAATAACTATAAGTTGGGAAAAATTAGAAAATAAGTTATAAATTATATTGTAAGAAATAAATTTGAAGACCTCCACAACTTTCTTTTGCATAAACAAGTATTTATTTAACAATAATGATCAAAATCTTAAATTGTGCATACCATGTAATTAAAATCTCAATAAATAACGAACTCAATTTAATATTAAGTAACTTAAATTTAAATTCAACATTTTATATATTGAAATTTAAAAAAAAAAGTCAATTGCTTATTATGTGTAACATACACAATAAAAAAAATTGAGCACATACAAACTAGGAAAAAATAATTAAAATATAGTAGAAAGAATATAGGAGGGGTAGTGGGGTGCAAATTATAGTACTTTTCTACATAATTTTTAAATAATATAAGTTACCTCCTTGTTCCAATTATGTGGCACCGCCAAAATTTTGAAAGTAAAAATATTTTATATCCCTTTTAATTTTTAATTTTTTAATTGTGATCTATATGACGTTTACGTCATTTTTAAATAATATATATTATTCATTTATCCCTATTTATGCGACACTGATTCGAGTGCTAATTAAACTTTTGTTAATTCTTGTGATTTGTAGTATTTTTTTATTTCATTTTCATATATAGATATATTACCATTGTTATCTAGATTTACAATACTTTTCATGTAGTTTTCTAATTAAATAGTACATGTAACCTTTTTTGTCCCATTTTATATGACATCGATAGATTAATTTTAATAATCAACCGAATTTTTTTTTATCTATTTTAAAAATATTTTAAATTGTCAATGATCATGATTTATTGTAATTTTTTATACTTTCATGTAGCATGTTTTCACTACTATTTTAAGTTGTCAATTATCATGAATAATAGTTTTTCTTTACGCACTTTTTAAATATATAAAATACTAAAAATAAGACAAACAAATTAAAACAGAGGAACCATCGACAAATTACAGATACACTCTCAAGCTGCCTAAGCAGGCATGTCGACCTGTTGCCTATTTGAAAAGCTTGAAGTTTCCTTTTGTCGATTAAATTTTGTAATTTATAAATATTTTAAGATAAAATAATTATGACAAATGACTTAAAAATATTAGATGTCACGATTTTTAAATCATGAACAAAATGATTCAATAAAATAGAGATGCACATAGAGTCGAACTCGGGAACTCTTCCTTAAATTAGAAGTACTTAAAATAACCCAAGACCTCCTCCTTAAGTTCGGAAGGGGCCTCTTTCTTAAATTAGAAGTACTTAAAATAACTCAAAACCTCCTCCTTAAGTTCGAAATATTTAAAAAATACTTGCAAATGTTGAGAGTCGAACACAAGACCTCTTAGTGACAAAGTAAAGCTTCAACCATTGAGCCAAAGCAACTACTTGCCTTGTTTCATACAAAAGGACAAATTAATAATAGTGACACAAGCAGGTCACTATCCTTTCTTATATAAGGGAATTATAAGTAGGAAGCCCAGTATTATTCGTTATATTATCAATCATTGATATTTGGGTATAAGCTATGCTTGTATTAATTATTTTGAGATTATTTATTATATTTTGTTCGATTTGGTGTATTAAAATTAATATGTAATACATATTTTTTTTAAAATTATTTGTTTACAAAAATATCAAAGGACGTGAACAATAATAATCTAGGAGGATAATGGTAAATTTTTTAGATATAGTTTGAGATAGTACTTGTGTCTCATTCTTATTTTATTCAAACTTAACTTTGGATGAACTAAAACACTTGCTTTTAATATAGGAAAAATTAGACAATAAGACAAACAAATACTAAGGTAGATAATGTCACGTAGTCGAGGAGTTTAATTTTGTTGTGAATGATTTTTGCACGAAAATGCAATGCATCAAGGCTAAATATAATCAAACTAATTACGTTGTCCCATCCTAGTGAAATTCGTCACATCCTAATTTCGTTACCTCATTAGGTAGCTTACTAATAATATACATAACACGATACATTTTAATTAGGAAAAATGGTTAGAAATACTCCTGGACTATTTGAAAAGAAGCAAAAATACTCCTCTGTTGCGTTTTGGCTAAAAAATACCTCTCAATTAAATTTTTGGCCAAAAAATAACCCTCTCCCTGAGGAAATAAAAAAAGGGTTATAAATACCTCCAAACTATCAGAAATGACCCAAAAATACCCCTTATTAGATTTTGGTTCAAAAATACCCCTCCCTTAAAATTTTGCAAAAATAATAAAAATAAAAAATAGCCCTCACTCTAAAAAAATTACACCATGCATGTTATGTGGACAAAAAACACCACATGATCAGTCCATGTGAAACCCCATTTAAGCACCCAAGAGGTTTTGTCCTCGGATATTAGGTTTGATAAAAACCTTTTTCATGTCAAAAGAGATTGTAATTTCACTTGCAAATATCTCAAAAAGTCAATCCCTAAATGATAACATTGATTCATCCTTGTCATAATCGTTGTCTCCTCCTTCAATCAGTTTCTCGAGTTCAATAGGATCCTATTCTTCAATTTTTTCGAACCTACGAAGCTTGTATAGAAATTATTGTGCTCATGTTAGCAATGTAACACAATTAATATAAATTATTATTTTTAAGAGATAATTCAGTTGCAATTATAAATATTTTTTTTCAGGTAGTAAGAATTTGGACTAGTCAAAGTCTGACAAAAATTAATTTGAAGATGGATTGGGGTTGACTTTTTAATGGAAGAGGGATATTTTAAATAATAACTTTAAAATTTTAATGGAAGGATATTTTTTTACCGAAAAATTAAATAAGAGTATTTTTGTTCCGTTTCTAATAGTTAAGGGGTATTTTTGGTCCTTTTTTATTTTTGTTAGGACGAGGGGTATTTTTGAGCTAGAAAATTAATGGAGGGATATTTTTGAGCCAAAAATGTAACAGAGGGGCATTTTTGAACCAAATTGCAACGGAAGGTGGTGGCTCTTCGTTCTAAATTTTAAAGCATATGCCTTAGGCCCCCAATTTTGGGGGGCCTCAAATTTTTATCAACAACAAATTATGTGTTAATTTTTTAATATTTTTTTTTAATTATTAATGATAAAAAAAATTAAAAATAAAAAATTATTTTATTTTATTTTTCTTGACCCCATTTAAATAAAAGAAATCAAGAAAATATTGTTTAATCTTCTTACATTTTATTTGCTAACATTTACATTATTTATCTTTTTCAAAACTCCTTTTTGCACTCTCTTTCTTCAAATCTTTAATAATTATGTTAGTAATTCATATAATAACCCAGAAAAAATATATATTTTTCAATGTTAAATTGAGAAGATCTTACCTAAAACTAATAATTAAGAAAAAGGTATTCGAAGAAATCAATTATAAAAAAGGTATTAAGTAAGTAATAATAAGCATCTAAATAGTTAGAAAAATAAATAAATACATATGAAATTTGTTTAGATTTCAAGCCTCTAACTAAAATTTCGCTTTAGACCTCCAATTACGTTACGTTAAGCCACCCTTGGGTATATCCGCTCTATTTCAAATAATTCAGGAGTATTTTTTTTATCATTTTTTCTTTTAATTAATGTGAATGCATAAACGAAGAAGGGAATTAAATTGGGCCTACCAAAATATTTCAAATGAGTAACTGGGCTAAATTAAAAATAAGAATTAAAAAAAGGTATTGCATAAGTTCAATTTTGAGACCTTGCATATGGAATGTCACACTTAACTTGTGAGCCAAGCAACTTAGTATGACAAAACAGGGGCACATCTATGTAGATTGTGTCATGTGCTCGAGCACTCATTGATTTAATTTTTTATTTATTTATGTATTTAGATAAAAAATATACAAAAAATATATAAATATAAAAATAAGCACTTAGTAAACATAACCCTGGTATCACATAGAGATTTCCCAAAATACAAAACCATTACTTTGTTACCCAGCCTACTATTAATGCCAAACCTTGCCCCTTAAATCTTAATTAATTAGTAAACCCCCTACCAAACTCTCATTAAACCATCTTAACTTAAGTTTTTCACCATAACAAACTCAATGTGGAAGTAACAATGAAACATGACAAATAATAAAAGAAAAGGTAGTCAAGATAAATGTAAATAAAAAAGGAAAAGAGATCGTCACCAAGGGGCGTCGCTCGATGGTCAAAGGATACAATAATGTAATAGGGAAATAACTATAATTAATGACAAGGATAAATTAGAAATTAAGTGTAAAATTATCTCTTGATTTCATAAATTGGATAAGAATATTCTAAAATAGTATAGAGGTGAAAGTAAAATTGGACGAGAGGGAGTAACATGCTTGCTTAGTTGTCAATTAAAAATAAAGTGAGTATATTAACTCTAATAAAGTAATTTGCAGTAGTGGCTACTATATACGTGTCTTTCACGTTGCCTAGGAATAACTCTAATAAAGTGAGTATATCTTGGTTCATATTCATAATTGTTTCAACAATTTTAAATGGTGAATTATTCATTCCCATAATTATTATTTACCCAATAACTAAAGTGGATATAGAACTATTTATATACATAAGAACAAAAATGTGCTATCTTTTAGATTTATTAATTCCAATCTTTTTATTAGCATATTTTAATGTTTTTTTAAAAAAAATAATTCTATATTTAGGATTATAAAATAAAAAAATATTTTAATATATTTAAAACCTCTTCTATTGGCATAATAAATCTTTATAAAACATATTATTTTAATATACTTAAAACCTCTTCTATTAGTATATTTTCAAGTCTTTATAAAACATATTTAAAACCTCAGAGACAAAAAGAAGAAAATCCTGAGAGGTATCTTATGCATGGGATCCACCTCTACACCTGTAAAGATCTCCCATTGGCTTATAGGTTCCCAATAAATAAAGAGGGAAAAAAGGAAAATTAAATTGGCAAAGCAAAGTGAGCAAGTTCCGGGAGAAAAAAAAAACAAAACAGAAGAAACTCTTGATAATCATAATGGTTATCTACTATTAAATGATTATTTTATATAGTAATTATATGATTATATTATTTGAATGAATACTCAATATTAAGAGACCAAATGCTGCATATGTTAAGAAGGTATCAATTAGTAGATGCAATGGGTATAATAAACTGAAACACTAGCATAGCCACAAATATTAAATAGACCCTGCCAAGGCCATACGGTAGCACTTTTTCCATTGCAGTGGTCTAGAGTCCAATTTAGTTCATCATGCCATGCAAATGCTCGTCTGAAATATTTTAGTCCATATAGTTGCTGCACTGAAAGAAAAGGTGTGGAATTGACTCACAAAGAGGGCAAACTGGACTTACATTCATACCCCATTGGATCAATCTATCTTTACTGTATAGCTTTCCATGTGCTACTAGTAGCATAATAAACAACGCATATCAATTTCTGAGAGCAAAATTGTAGCCTTAGAAGCATTACATTGGTATATCCAGCAGTAGCCATATAGCGTTGGGCCTTGAGAATTGTTTCTTGTTTTGTATTGCCCTCTTCCATTGCACCACCTTTTATATAGAACAAATGGACCCATTTAACCCACAACTTGTCTTTCTTGTGACTCAGATTCCACAATAGTGCGGCTTTAATTTATTCCAATCATTTTCTCAATTAAGGGCTGGCATTGGACCAATATCTTCTTTTGAGAATATTGGCTGTGGGACACCACCAAAATAAATATGGATTTGCAACATGACCAGACGCTACAGAAAACTGCTGAAAAGATTGAAAGATGACACATCCCCTCTCTACTAAAAAGTAGTAAGTCAATTGGATTATGCTTAGTTTAACACACTTCCTGCTCAGGATAGTTAAGACATTGAAGCACTTGTTCCAGATAAGCTCATTCAACTGAGTCATATCTATCTTTAGCATGCACCTAGGAGAGATCCCCTTCCTAGTCTAACCGCTCATGACTTAAGTCTGAAATAATCCTCCCTGGCACAAAACTGTTTTGCAATTGGTAGCTTTACACACCTTGCAAGTATTGAAAAATTCCACTACTGCATCCTCTACCTCAAGGCCCACAAAATGCCATACTTTCTTCAAAAAGAAAGCATTCAAACCATAAGATTTCCTCCCTTGTAACTGGGTTAATGAGCAACATTTGTTGTTCTCTGCTTAATATAGCACCAGTTTTCATCTCTCCACATTCACACAAGGTAATTGATTTGTTGCAGAGCCAAACAAATGTTTATAGAATTTCATCCTTGACTTCCATATCAGTTTATAGTAGTACCCATTGCTCATTTACCAAGCTTCTAATGTGATTCTGTGCAGTCCCATTTTTCATACTAGCAAAGAAGAATGCAGTATTTGAATCTCCTACTTTAAGCCATTGAATTCTTGATTTTTGCCTTTACAATAAGGCTCCATTTCTCAAGTTGTTGCTTTATCTCCTTTTCCCCATCAAATAAGTCAAGTCTGGTGAGTCATATGTATCAATTCTAGAAACTATATACATAAACTATCTAGTTTTGCGGAAAGACCAGGGGCTCTTTGATGTTCTTACCATGTTAAATGTTCAAAGTTGGTACAATGATAAGCAGAAAGCAAAGACAGATAAAGCTACTCTGACACTTAAATATATTGCTCCTAACCTCAAGCCACGACAAAAGCAAAAACTAAACAGAGAAGTTCATCTCAGTGGGACACAAGAATTCCATTTTGTGCTTTCAAAGGCCTTAGAAGCCTAAACGTTACCAACTTTCCTTAAGCCATGCCAGGATGATTGATACTGCATATTTGAGTAAGGATGCCAATGGGGAAGGACAGAGCGGGCTTAAGGCCTATGCGGAACGGGAGAACAAGTTTGCTGGGCAAGGAGGGTCGAACTAAAATGTTTTCGATTCTTAGTAGGGTGGGAAGGGGATGGATTGAATCCTGGTACACGCACGAATCCCTGTCCCATATGCAAAACCTGTGGGAAAGTCAGTTTGCTGCCTATTTCTTGCACTCTTTTCTGTTAGTAGTGTGAGTAATCATTAATGTCACTGGGAGGTTCAAAAAGTACTCCCTCTATCCCGTTTTATATGATGTAGTTAGACTTGGCAAGGAATTTAAAAAAGAAAAAAATATTTTTGAAATTTTATGATCTAAAATACGTATAGGTATTTGTGTGGATATAAATCTTTTCATTAAGGATAAAATGAATATTTTAAAATTAAATTGTTGTTAAGTATAGAAATGCATCATTCTTTGTGAAACTGACTAGAAAGAAAAGTGAGTCATATAAATTGGGACAGAGGGAGTATTTTTTTTAAAAAAAATCAAACATACTATATTTTGCATTGAACAGAAATTATGATATTTAACAGAGTTTGCTCTATATTTGTACTGGTATTTATTATATGCATAAAACTGTTGTTCATTTTCCCTAAACAAAGATGGTTAGCCATAAACTTTGTTGCCTATAGCTATGGAAGAACATATAAATAAATGGCTTCCGACAAGATCCTTAGTCGACAAGAACTGAGACATGGTCTCATCTGTAGATGAGGCATTGGATATTGTTGTTCAGTCGTTCATCTTTCTCTTCCTGTTGAAATTGTGAAAGTGATAAGCACTTGTTATTATCTATCCTTGTATACTTCAATATTATTTATATGTATATAAGGCTGTTAATGATCAAATTACTGAACATTCTGCTTGGGGGGGAATCTTGAATGCCTATGGGCCTATCTTATAATTTTGTTTAAGCTAAAGTTTTCTCTTCCATTAAGTAAAAAGATACAAAATATTATGTTGTAAATGCGAGATAGTGATTAATTGATGAGTAGCAACAGTATTTTTTTCTGTATCCTTCTGTACAATGTTGTGGTTGACACGATTAAAATCTTATAGTATTGAGAAGGCAAGAGAAGTGGTATCCCTTTCACATACCAGTTTCATAACTTTCTTTGTGCGTAATGAAAAGTATGTGACCTGTGTTACAATGTTGGTTCTTAAGAGAGACCAAAAGGAATAAGGATAAGGAGCCTGGTAGTCTACAGAACCTCTACTTGATGTTCAACTGACTATTTCTAGTACTTTCACAGACCTCTTGTGCTTCTTATTGGTTCATTTTTCGGATGCTAAAACCTCTATGTTGTCCATTTTAGATACTATAGTGACGATCACAGTCATCCTTAACATCATCATCTTCCTCTGCACAGATGTTCTCCAGATGCTGGTGCGGCCATGTCATATCTACTGTATCTGAGATTTCTGATTTCATGGTGTTAGTGTCAATACAATGTCATAAGTATCACCAACCACTAAAGCAGCAGTTCAAGTGGTACATAAATAACTTAAATTTTGAGGCATAGACAAGTGTTGAGAAATAAATGTTGAGGCTTCGTGCTTTCTTGTATATATTTTCAGATCAGACAACAAATTTTCAACAAATAACTGCACTAAAAAACTAGATAATCCACTTCAAAGCCTATCTACAAATAACTACTCTTGTAGGAAAAATTACGCAACTACACAATATAATTTACCCAAATTTTCTATCATATAAAAAATTACAAAAATTTCATATTTTTACATTTTCTTTCTTATTTTTAGATATTTAACACGAAACCTTTCCCTACACGTTTAATAACTATTATTAATATTACAAAAATCTCATATTTTTACATTCTTTCTCTTATTTTTAGATACTTAACACAAAACCTTTCTCCAAACGTTTAATAACTATTATTACGTCTTTCTTTTTTTCCAGTCTAATTAATGTCAATCACTAATCAGTTATCCAACTCATCATAATTAATTGCAAATTCAATTTTTTATTCTAGTACTTTACTGAACACGAAACGTGTCTTCTTCTTCCTTCTTTGTTCGAAACTTTCCCCCAAATTGATTTCGTCCTTCAATCAGTTAACTATTATCAATCACTGATCAGTTAACAAACCTATCATAATTAATTGCAAATTCAAATTTGAGAAATTTTTTTGGTTCTTTGCGGATATCAAAGAGTCTGTCATCTTATTCTTTCCTTATTCGAACGTTTTTTTTTATTTTTTCTCTCGTATGAGTCAACTATTCTCATGAAGACGATTTGCTAGAAGAGACCGAGATCATGAAGGAAATTGGCTCAAGTTCCGAAAATCACATGCAAAAAAGAGAAAAAAAGTTGAATTCATTACCAACCACCCTTCTTTGCCAAAGGTGTGCTTTTTAACCTAAATTGGTGATTTTCACTAATTTGTCTAAATTGATATCACCCCCGCTTCTTTTCTCATGCAAAATCACAATCACATTTTTCAAACTTGTTAATTGATTTTTTTTCACTAATATTTATGTATCAATTATATATTCATCGTTACTATTTTGATTTAATTGGAAATCTGTTGAATTAATACACAAATTTCTGTTAATGTAGATGATAATTCACAAAATTTTTTGTATCATAGTTGTGATTAGGTTTTTTGATACGTGATAAATCGCAAGTCGTGTGTTGATACAAATACCTAGGTTTTTAGGCATTTGGGGATTGTTAATTTTGCAAATATCAAATTTGTGGAATGTTTTCTGACACACACATACTGACAACCAAAAGAAAACTATTTTTATTCAAGTATCTAATTGAAGTACATACATTCAAGTATCATTACATAATTTTTTATTCAAGTATCAAATAACCTCAGGAAGTACCTACATTCAAGTATCTACATTGTACCTAACTTTTTTTCATCAAATACCATGTATTCTCATAAAGTACCTACATTCAAGTATCAGTTTATATACATGAAGTACATAATTCCTCACATAAATGATACACTACTGATTACTCATCAAAAATATTATTTGGTAGTTTTGCTCTCACAACTAATGATATTGTTGAGTAACTATGAATCTACCAAGTACAAGGACCCGGTCCCTTCAACTACTTCAGATAATAAAAACCAAAAGAGGACAGACAAAAAGGAACAAGACACCAGATTTTTCACGACCTGTCCAACAGGATTTACAAAATCCAGATCCACTAAATGAATGAGCAAAGTAGACAAATACAATACACTCGATTTATTTAACTCACCCTCTCACCATTTTTACTTGCAACCCAGTTACAAGTAAAGAGCAACAACAACACAAGCTAGTCTACACTCTCACCAACTAGATGAAGCTAGACTAATCCACCATAACACCTCTTGGCACACAACTTGCCAGAAGTGTTAACAAAACTCACACCGGAAAGAGAAATAATGATCAACGTTCCTTTATAGACTAGGAATGATCTTACAACTTACAAAACAACAAAGTTTGATGCATAAAAGAAAATCATAGCATCTTCGGACTGCAACAATTGTTTCTTCACACAAGGAGCCAAAAGAGCCTTTTTGAAGCAATGAGAATATTCAGTTGTATGTGTTTTTCCAAAAGATGATATTTGTTCCTTAACAATCCATTTATATACTGCAATGAGGGCATCGCACAAACCGCTGGTGCTTCAGTACAATTTGAAAGACATCTCACCAACCAAACAATTTTAACAGTTGTATCCCACATGTATACTCAAAACTCCAACCTGATTGGAGACCTGATCCTCGAATCAGTTTGTTAATCATCAAAACATCACTTAACAGATATAATTATAGTTGGAGGCATACAATTTTTGCTAAATCAAAATCAACATTATCAACATAATTTTATAATTTGAATTTGTACTTTTAATTTAACAATTTGATCAAATAATCGTACAAAAATAAATTTGTAAGTTGAGAACAAAGCACATGTGATCATCCTATAGATATCACTGTTAAAATCATTTAATTGCAAATGGTCTACATGACAGGTGAACATGCTCATATTAATGTTTTTATGTTACAAAACTTCAAGAATATAATCCAAACCTCAGTTAGTCATACGAACAAACAACACAAGAGAATTCTTGAAAAATATTTTATTTTTTCAACATATAGCCACGTAAATTCTCAATTACTTTTGCATCACATTTGAATTGGAATGGCCATCCGATTATACCAACTGATATTATTCTAGTAGGCTTCTATTTTTTAAATTTTTTTTAATTTGCATATGATTCCGTCATCATATACATTTTTGTATAAAATAAACAAGAGTAAAATGTGTGTAACCTTTTATTTAAATATTTATATTCCTCTTTGATCGTAGTAATCTATGAGGTAATTGTATGGTGTGCGTATATTTTACTCTCTCCAGATCCCACTTGTGGGATTCCACTAGATATGTTATTGTTATTGTTATTTGATTGTAGTAATATGAAAATCTTAAATCTTTTCATAACTTACCGTCTGATAAAACAATTTCAATTTCTTCAAAACTTAAAAAGATTTCTTTTGAGACTTATTATAACTTCATTATTATTCCTTCGACAGTAACATAATGGTCCTTTAGAGCTTATAATTAATTTTGTGTACTATCACATATTCCATGATACCATCCATATGGTAAACATTTTCTTCAAGGAGAAAACTATGTTGTTGTCGTCATGATCAAAATTGCAATAGGCAAGGCATGTTTTTTGCTTTACTTTTGTCATACAATAGGTACACAATCAATGACAAATTTGTGCTGACATACAATAATGTTACGTTATTATTGTCATCGTCAAAATTATTATTTACTTTTTTAAAAATATTATAATAGCCAAGTAAAATTGTTGCTAGAGATAGGAGAAAGCACACGAAATGATGAAAAAGAGATGTGAAGTGATACAGTTGAAGAAAAACTAGAGGTACTAACATGTATTGTGGAGCAGTGATTAGGCTATTTCATCCTTAATCAAAGATCTCGAGTTCAAGTCTTAGGTTTGGAGAAAATTTTGTTGGGAGTACCATCCCCAAAACACGCGAGGGGTTATTTCTTGGTTTCCTCCGGTCATTAATAACTTGATTATTTTTAGATAATAGTAGATAGAAACAACGCTTGTAAGGAATCCTATTAAAACCAAAAAATATGGGCTTGCTTGCCATCCAAACCAAAATAAATAGAGTTTTCCGAAAAAACCTGCTAGTTGAGGAAGACCTCCTAGGGATAAGAGACATAGGGCTAAAAAGAGAGTCAAAAAAGGATCTTTTGTATATAATCCTGCATAATCTCGAATGTTGTTAGTTCCAAATGTTGTTAGTTCCAGCACATAGACCAAATAATAAAATGCAAGCAAAAGTTCATAGATTCATAGAGATATAGAACAACATATAAGTCATCATGCTTGCATAGCCATCATTTGAACCTCCAACAATTAATTATTCCAATAATTACATATCTGATTTGGCCTATGGACGAATATGCAAGCATACGTTTCTTGCTTGTTTGAATAATAGCAATGAGATTTCTCAATATCATGCTAAGAATAGCTAGAACACTATTGACAATTCGAATTTAGTCAGAGCCAATACGCTTCAAACATCGGGCGAAAAATCAATGGCCTACAAAACATACAGAATCCATGCTGACCTAATAAAATATCGAATGAAAATACCCCACATAATGTAAATAAATTACATATCCAACTGAAAAATTAAGAGCCAAAATAATAAATATATAACTAAATGGGAATAAAGAAAACCTTATGGACAGAGTTAGAAGCTGTCTCTTAAGGAAATGTATCAAGAGCCTCAAATAGCACGAACCATACACATACACATTACTAGGAACAAGATAATATAAAGATAATTATACAACAATATCAATGACACTGACAGACCCAAATTTACATCTATGTCGAACTACAGCCTGCATCATGATGTATGTTTCTATCCTATTAAAGACCACACAGTTGGCAGTTACAACTTCAACTACAATCTTTGTTTCACGCGTCGACCATTGAAATCACCACCGTCAAGGACAACCCCATTCCCTAGCTTGTTGGTAATGCCAGAATGTTCATTTACCCTAGCCACATACTCCAAAAGTTCTGTGAGGACATGAGGACAACTTTCTCTCAGATAGTCAAAACCATCTGTTTGCATTACAGCTGCATAAAAAGGATTGTGTCATCAATACCGACTAATAATATAACTCTACACACTTATATGAGCCAGATGAAACCTCATTTTTGTTTCTGCAACGCTTCAATTCAACCATATGCATGCAAACATTTTTCTAACGAAGCAGTAAGAAATTCCTCCACATGTGATTAGATTAGTGAATTTACTTCCAAAAAGAGCTTTTGGCAGCAAAATCACTTTTATGAGGGCATCAACACATTCAAAAACAAGTGAACGAAGGTCAATCAGAAACAGCTGCTCTCATAGCCAATTCCAGTAAACATCTGCCAGAAAATGGAGGGAGAGGGCGGGTGATGGAGCTGAAAAGTAGGTACTGTAAGTATGACCCAGGGACCTATTTGGCTAAGCATCAAGGTAATTCCATAACCCCCAGTTGATAAATGACAAACACCAAGCTGTAGAGTAGAAAGTCCTCTTTCACTTTTTTGCCTTTTAGGGGCCTAAAGCTGAATCCTTTAGAATAATGACAAATAATAGAATTTCATTTCAGGGCTTACTAATATAGACTGCAATGGTAGTCAGACATCTCCCAACTTTGAACTAAATAATTGAACCAAACAATTGAACTGAATCCCAACTTTGATGTAACATTTTAACATAAGTTGATTAGAAGACAAAAGAGCACCTCTTAGATTTTCTGGCATGGCAACAAATTTGAGACAGACAGATTTCAGCTGGAAACAATGGTGCTGCTCAGCCAGGGCTAAAGTGGTTGCAACAGTATTAATAGCAACTTCCTCACACAGTTTAGCCTCACAGAGCAACCTGAGCCTATCTAACCCATAACAGTCTGCTGCCGCAAGCAGATGTTGAGACATCAAGGTTGATGCCCATTTTGTGTTCAACCCTGTGAGTTCTTCCATGTCCGGCAGCACATCCCAGTAAATGAAATGAAGAAGAGCCTGTCATCAACATACACAGAGAATCAAGCAAATAACGCAAAATTAAATCACAACGTTAAATGAAAAGAGAGAATGTCACATCAATTGCAAATAAAAAAAGTTTCTGCGCAAAAACGAAATCCAGGTATGGCTTCTCTATCAACGTCCTTTCAGCAACTTAACTTGTTGATATCATAACACAATTAAAGAGCTTCAATGAGTACGCCAGATATGCAATGTTTTTTCTATAACAGGGGAACCCGCAGCCGAAGATATGCATGTTAATAAAAGCATGTAATTAAGAAGTGGGTTCATAAGAAATGAAAAAATGACGAAAAATAAACAGATATGTAATGCCAGAAAAAAGTAAACATAAACTTGAACATCTATATAAAAAAGAATTAGAAAAAACTACACTTCAAGTATATGAACAAAAATTACAAAACAAATTCAAAACCCAACTTAATTTCTAAATCAAATGAAAAAATAAAATTTATGTATTTATATTCTCCTACTCCTAATCATACAAATACATCCATAACAATTCATTGAGGTTTGATGTATCACCCAAGCAAATATATAGCAAATAGACAATGATATGCACCTTCAGCACCTCGGTGCCTACACAGGAACAGCACCAAAAGGGAGGCAAGCGCCTAGCTTATGTTGTATCTAACCTCAAGACTTAAAAGCGCCTCAAGTGAGCCTTTAAGAACATTGATCATGCCTAAAAGTAGGGATAAGATCAATGCCTAAAAGAAAGAGGCAGAAAATAACAAATACACGGAGCATTGAAAAAATTGCCTGATCTCACTGTGATAGAATGCCAACTCAGAGAATAGATGGATGAGAAGTTCTGTCGTAGAACAGCTTTGCAGATTATTAAGTTCAGCAGGTGGTATCTTCAATACTTACAGATTGTGTTAATGATAGATACACTACTAAGCAGTCAAATCAAGAAAAGGGCAGGAAAGGGGTGGAAGGTAGTACAAGGCTTTACCTTAAAAACTGGGGCTTCCATATCTTCTACTTTTATATGTTCTGTATTTTGATCCTTCATTGGACCAAAAAATTGTGCTCTGAACACAGGAGATCTTGCAGCAAGTACCAATTTGTGAGCAGCAAATACCTCTCCATTAACGTCAAAGTTCACATCAGTATCCTTCCCACTTTCAAGGAGCTGTCCAAAATGCAGTCCAATATCTGATGGAGATAGAGGGATGGAGTAGGTTTTAGGTCCTTCGGTGCGAGACCTCACTACACCTACACAGCAATGAACTTGCAAGCAATCATCCTTCAGGAAGTCTGATGATTCTAAAGCGGTTCTTTTAAAGAATCGCTTATATCCCCTGCAGAACCCAAATTTGATCACGTATCTGGATTATTACACGATAGGTGTTGAATAATAGAAATGTTAAAAACAATGGCTAGAGAAATTAAGATGTGAATTAAAAACTATTAAGTCAAATCTTGCTAGTGAATTCTGGTGGTAAGACTGAAGAGCTAAATTCTTGCTAAGAATTTCAATCTACAAGAAAACCACCACCAAGCTTCAACAGACTTCAAAAGCTCTTTTTTTTTTCGAAACTGACTTCAAAAGCTCATATGAAACACAAACAGTACTCCATTTCTCAAGTCAACAACAACATACCTAGTGGAATCCCACAAGTGGGGTCTTGGGAGGGTAAAAATGTACGCAGACCTTACCACTACCTCATAGAGGTAGAGAAGCAAAAGTTCAGAAAATCTATACTCTGATCACAAAGACAATATTAAAACACTCGGCATCACAAAATAACAAATGTATCACAACACAAGCCCATATATTTGAAGGAGGCAGAGTAGGTGTCACTTGTCAGTACTAGAAAATCTTCAAGGGTCTACCTTTGAGATGAGCACAAAGGCAAAAAAGTACATTTTGGTCATTTCATAACTATGATAATATTTGTCTCTATTATACAACCATACACGTAAAATCTTCAATTTTGTGTCACATATAATCGAAATGGAAAAATGGAAGGAAAGAAAATCTTAAAGTCGGTGAGGAAAGAATATGTGTATTTCACTGTATTAAAAGGTGTTCTCGATCTATGTAGTTATTTTTTTTTTTTTGACGAAGGTAACTTGTTCTCGATCTATGTAGTTATTAGTAGTTGTGTTTGTAGTTTCTTCTGACATGTAAATCACATTGGGTGACTAATTCTCCAAATCTAATATTTTAATTTCCAGTACCTAATCACTAATCATTAATTGATCAATAAATATCATATCCATAAAATTTTCAATTCATTCACAATTAATATTTAAGTTTGTCAGCTACATTTTTGAGTGGAGCATTTATCGAAAACAGCTTTTCTACCTCAAGAAGATGGTAGGGGTGAGATATGCACACATCCTACTCTCTCTACGCACCCATTTGTTGGATTACATCGAGTATGTTAGTGTTGTTGGTTGCTAGCTACATTTTGATTGAGCCAAAGGTGCCAATAGCACATTTTAGCATGTCTACTGCACTGAAATGACATCTAAGCACAGAAAAGTTCTAGTCTTTATCCATTATAATGGCACAGGAGAACACCACATTGCTATTCAATCTTTTCTTCTTTACAAGTAACAAGAATATTACAAGTGAGTAATTGTTGCTTACTTCCTTTAATCAGAAAGGATTGAGGTCGGAAATACTAAACTCCAAACAAGAGTAAACTAACCAATTAATCGAGTCTCAATGGGAAAGGATCATGGGGTCGGGAAAATCATAACCAACCCAAAACAAGCATAGAACATGAAATTGAATTTAGAGCCAAGAAAACTCACCACATGCTTCCACGGTATTTAAGAGTGTACGGTCCACTCTCCAACGATCTCCCAAAATGGCTATGCACTTTATGTCTACCCTTATCACTTTGATCAATCAGCGTCAGCTCAAAAAGCGCCCTCACATCTGTTCCTTCACTCGCTAAGGCAATAAACAATGACACATACGTGGAATTATCTTCAGTACTCTTCCCATCAGGATAGAAATAAATCGCCCACGTATACCCACCTACCATAAACGTATCGGAGGGGATGTACTTCCCAATCCCAATCCCCTTGGACAAAGAATACCCAGTGATCTTAAAATCATGGGAGCCATTCACCGTCTCCGTCACCGCTGTTGACGTGGTCATCGCAGATGATGATGATGAAGGCGACGACGATGAGGAGGGCTTGGCAATTACCTCTTTTTCAACCCTTCCCATGCCCACCATACGTGAAAATCTCAATAATAAACCACCCAATCAGAAGTGTGTAACAGATCTAGGGTTTAGAAAGCAGAATTCGTAGAAAATGGTCTGCGGTAGGGTAGGTATTTGGGGGGTTGTCGGCGAAATTGATGGCAGATTTCAATGGTCTGCAAATACCGGGTTCTGGAATTTTCTAGGGTTTGGTGAGAGAAAAAGGAAGAAGAAGAAATGGAGTTGAAGCCCACGCGCTCGCTGATCGAGGAAACGTGAAATTTAACCGTTGCGTCTAAATGGAGATGAGAAAATCTTTTAATTAAAGTTAACAGCTAGCGCCTCAAATTTTTAAAATATTCTCAATAAATATTTTTTTATTTTCATACATTATATTATATTATTTGATCACCTTATTAAAAATACAAGAATCTCTAAACTAAATAAAAAATTACACCACAACAAATCTCTATATATAAATTAAATTCTTAGTTACGAAAAATTAGTTTTTTGCGTTTTCTACACTAACATAGAGATGTCTACTCCAAATAACCCTAACGACCTCGATCTCAAGAACAAAGGCAAAGTCATCGACACGTCATGTCAACAGAATAGCAAGAGCGAAATAGGTGAACCTGTACTTTGCGCTATATGCAGCGAGCCACGCCCCGTATCGAACAATATGATGTAACGGGGCGTGTGCGGTCATATCTATTGTAAAGAATGCATAGTTAGTTATGGGTGGGAAAGAATTAAAGAAACTCTTACAGAGTTTAAGTGTCCCGTATCGGACTGTAAGGAAAAAATAGTGATCAATGAATCCTTCGTTCCGAGTGAATTTATGGAACATTGGCGCGATACGGTTCGTGAAGCCCAGGCTTTGGCTTCGTGTTATGTTATTGAGTGTCCTTTTTTGACTTTTTCAGGTTATTTGATGGATGATAAAAAGGGATGTAACCTAAAACATCATAAAAAGGAAAAAAAATTGATTATTCATAATTAATAGGGAGTTCAACTTTTACCATAAAATTAATAAATAATTCATTCAAATTTCAAATATTATAATAAAAATCTAATACCTGCTATTATAATGCACTTTGTAATATTATCATTATTTTTTTCTGATTAAAAATTATTTTTATATTTAAATTGGGTATTTAAAGCGTATTTATTATAATGGGAAGTTATAAAACTCCACATTTACATGAAAATGTAATGGGAAGTTATAAAAACTCCCCAGGATATACAATTTTTTTTTTAAATTAAAGATTATTTTTTAAAAAAATGGTGTCTTTAAAAAAATATTTACATTAATAATTTTTTTTAATAAAAAATATTTATTTATTTATTTATTTGTATGGAAAATTCTGAAACCGGATTTAGTGTATCTATTTTTACCAATAATTCATGTAACCAACTAAATATAAGTTTTAATTAAGATAAAATTTCTCCTACCAAAAAAAATGGAAAAGGTTTAAATTTGAATTAATAATTTAAAAAGATGTGCATACTAAATAAACTATTTCATTAAAATCTCAACTTATTTATAAGAATCTTAGTAAGTATCTTTAATTATTTTTATTTTCTCAAACTAAAATATTTTCAGATAATTAATTAGATAACTTTGTTAATGTATAAAAATTTAAAATTAAATACCATAAATTTTTTAATTTAAAATATGAAGTTAAAAATATAATAAATAGATTAGTCATTATTTTAAAAGTTTAAATTAATTGCTAGATATATTAATAATAAAGTAATTG
>JBCEWC010003403.1:4793-30423 GCA_038996855.1 Solanum aculeatissimum
CTGTATTAAAGGGGAAGGCTCCAATTAGATTAATCACTGTTGATCTCAAGTTTTCCAACGTGGCTGCAACGGTGAATATCTTCAGGGCGTTGCACTTTTAAACATTGAATTGTACTGTCCTTCTTCGTTATGCAAAAATAATCAACTTTGCAGTTCTTGAATTTTGATCCTAATGTGGTCATGTTGCAAAAATTAGTGAAAGATAACGATGTGAAAATCATTCCAAATTGATTTATAGCATTACAATGTATTTGTTTTTTTGACTAATACTTTACAACGTATTTGCGCTGAAGACAACTGTAATTCTAAACCAGAAAGTGGAATTTAAAATTATACCAGATCACATCATGAGGGAGAAAATGATGAAAATTAGCATGAGATAAATCTTAATGCCAACAATCACTACCCAGTTAAGGAAATTTGTTGTAGGTTACAATTATCACATGTCGTCGTCTTATTATATTTTCGTTGAGATTTTCCATGCGTCAGGGGTTTTTCTTTTTGAAATTTTTACAAGTTTTCAAACTTGTGCTGTTACTTAGTCTAGTAATGATACACGCCAAATTGTCCAATGTTTTCCTCATCCCATTACTCTTGTCTTTGGTCTATATCATGTATGCTACAATCTAAGGTCTAGTGTTACCTAACACCTTGACAACCCGTACACAACACTAGTACCCATGTGTGTGTAACATAGATTGTTTCTCCTTCCAGAATTAGTGCTGCAGTTGCTGCTTCTAGCTTCTCTCACCATTTGTTATCTTATGCATTATTTCTCAATTCTCTGTATTAAAGGGGAAGGCTCCAATTAGATTAATCACTGTTGATCTCAAGTTTTCCAACGTGGCTGCAACGGTGAATTTTCTCACTGCAACACGGAGATTTGTATAAATTTCCAGTTGCCTGGTGAGGATCTTGATGCACTTGTGTCCCTTATCGATGACAATATGGGCCTATGGTATCACACTGGATCGGGTTAAGTAGTGTGCATGTTGGTGGGTTATTTTTTTAATGGGTCAGATTTTTAGTGGGTGTGATTTGGTGACGTGAACCTCTAACAAGAGGCCATGTGGCAAAGCTGGTTTTACAAAACCTTTTTTAAAACTAATGGCATAAATCAGCCTGTTTTGTAATGGTGATGGCATAAATGAGCCATTTCTAATAGTTTGATGGTATATTTGAGCCTTTTCCCTTTGATATAAAAGAAAATGTACAGCAGAAAAAATACTCATTGATGAAAACAAAATAAAAACTTACTCCTGTTTGACTTCTGACTTTGTGGAAGAATCTCAATGTAGCAGGTGTCCTTAAATGATGTAATGACGAACATCTTAACACCATACTGTAATAACATTGGAATAAACGTCAGCCACCGATTGAAAATTTAAAATACATACTTAGTAGATCACCATCACCTATGGAAAATTTAAAATGCACACTTGAATTGAAAGAATAGTAGATCACCATAGTATTCATATGATAATAGACAATAAAAGAGAGAGATTAGGATCTTCAGGGCTAGGAAAAGAGAAAAAGAAATGACCGGAAGCAATCAACCAACTGCAGAACTCCAAATCATTCATCAAGGACTGAGATTCCTCAGGAAGAGAATTAAGAATCAATCTATGCGGATCAAATCCTAAAAAAACCTCGGCAGCCCTAATCAACTACTTCAAGCAAAATTGGGATTTTGGAGAGCATAACAAACACATCTATGACATGCATCGTTCTCCAGAACAAAGTGAACAGTGAGTCCTTATAATAGCAACATTTGTATTCTAACTTTTGTATGGTTCTCTTAGAGTTATAGTTTTCTCAATAAAGTATTTATTTTAAGTACAATACCAATGATAACCATTGCTTTCAAGATGCAAAATAAATTTAAAAGAATTGCTTCTGAATCTAAAAATCTGAAATTAAGGTAACATTGAGAATATAATTAAGTAATAGTGTGCTATCCAACCGCTTAAGCTTCGCACACTTCAAAATGGTATCAAAGCAGACAGAGATGATTGGTTCGAGTCTCACTACCAGCATTATAAAAAGAAGGCTTAGTCTCATAGATTACCCCCTGAGGTTGTCCCCCAACTCCTTGTTAAATAATCATTGACCACGAGAATCATCTTGACACTCAAAACATTTCAAAGGAGTGTCTATTACACACCTTTCCACCTGTGTGTCACTTGTGTTTACACACTGAACTGGCGAGTGAATGCTAAAGAAAGAATTTTTTTTTCAATGATATTCTATTTTATTTGGAAAAATTAATAGCTTTTTCACCTTCTTTCTTCACCAGCACCACCACCTCTTAACCATTGCCGTTTCTACCATCAAAAATCACCATTTGGTATCCATATGCAGTAAACAGTTAGCAGGAAGAAAGTTCTCTACATATTTATATTTAGATTCTTATGCACATCTCTCTCTCTCTGCCAGAAGAATTCTGGGTTTGTAATGCAGTTGCAAGTGAGGAGGACGATGGAGCTTGAGAGTTCTTGTAATAACCCTTATTTTTTTTAATGAAGGGTTAATTGATAATTGTAACCACTAGTAATTTTTATTAAAAGAATTAAAAAGTAGCAGCCACCCCTATTATTTTTTTCTCTGCTGCGTTACAACAACAAAAAAAAGAAGCGGCCAAAAAACCTTCTTTTTCTCCTTCATTGTGGCGCTTCAACAGAACCAACAAGAAAATTAGGGCAACTCATCCCTGTTTTTGTTGGAGAACGCACGTAACTTCTTAAGAGAAAATTTTGCGCGCTCAGATAGCAGGCCAGTGGCCAACAGTGAAGAATCTTTCTTTCATAACCACGTATGTAATTATCAAAAGAAAGACTTTGGTTGAGTTTTCACCTAATCAATCTAACGACTAAGATAATGAGGAAGAAGTCGTGATTAAAGTAATTATGTAATAATCTTTATGAATACAGTAATCATTAGCTAATCATGGGTCTAAGAACTTTGCATGAAATAAATTAGAATTCAAAGCCATTGAAGGTTGTGGTCTGGTGCAGCAAGTTGTGTCTATTTATTAATGTTCATCTTAGATTATCTATGCTTGATTTGTCTATTTGGAAATATAGTATTAATTCAGGGTGCAAACAGTTCCCTGATTAAGTTTGGTTAATGATGGAGAGATATTCCTTTATATTTATTCATGATTTAAGGTGTGAGATATTAAGGTTTATCTCAAAGCTTAAACGTTAGGGGGCTAATGAAGCTTGATCCTGATTAGTACATAATTTATATGATTCAACAATATTTTGCATAGATTAAGGCAATTTGGGGCTGTTTTGGTGGTTGTTCTACGCGTGCAAGGCTGTGGATATTGTCATTAGTCAGGTAATTGAGACTTTAAGCTTGAGTGCTTATTTTTCAAACATGCTTTGAAAAATATATTTTCTCTGGTGCATGTGTTGGGACAAGTGTATGTTTGACAAAACTAGTGTCCTTCAATCAACCCTATACCTGCTATTTTTGGAGAATATCAAATATTTTTATAAGTTATATGTGGTGTGATGTTGGATATCCTTCTACATTATTGTGATATGGTTATTAGGGGCATACATAGCTACCGTAATATGTTAGGGGCATAAACATGTTGCCGTAATATGTTAGGAGCTTTCTACATGCTAGCGTACTATACTTTTAGAGCATTATAAATGCTGCCATGGACTTGTCGAGGTGACGGGTTGACTTCCTTCATTGCCGTTTTTGACAAGTTTTGAATGTGGATTGAATTGAGGCATGTAGTGACCTTTTTGAACATCTGTTTGAACTTATTGAGCCTTATATTATGAAGTATATTCTTGTGTATATTATTTATGCATATCCGTTGTGCAGATGTATTCTATAACTCTTGTTCCAGGGGTATTAAAGTAGCGAGTCGAGGATCTTACTGGGTTATATTTATATATAGCTCACTCCTTACTTGCATGTCAATGCAGATACTGTTGCAAAGGGTGAGACTTGTGGCTGACAAGTTCATTCCTGTGGACTTTGTTGCTGAGGTGAGTAGTCGCATTGTTCGTGGAGGCTACAATTTCAGCTCTATCTATTATATATTATGTTTTTTCCTTGGGGTTTGCATGTCCAACAATTGAACTCATATCAATCTATTAAATGCTCCATGATCTTATTGTGCGATTTGGACTAGAGATATTTTGTTAAGACTTTTTCTTTCGTAACTTGATATACAATTTTGGTTTGATAGTTAGTCTATTTTTATTAGTGATGAGGCTTGGTGTTGCACATTTTGTATCTCTGTGCTTTGATAATTTGGATGTGTGTATAGATGTTTGGTTCTCCCAACAGATGGTATTGGCGAGTGTCAGTTACATCTAGGGGGTATTTTGGGATGTGACAGTTCTAGTCCTAAAATTTTTTATAATCTAAATCTTGAATTGGGACTAAATAGATTTAAATTCCTGTGTTTTAGTTTGCATAGGAAGGTGATGGTTCTGGGTTTCTGGTGGATTGCGGTGGTGGAGTTGCATTACCGAAGAGAAAGAGATGAAGGGAGAATGGCTAAGGGGTAAATTGTAATTTTAAGTGTTCTATTAGAATAGGAATAGGTAAATACAATTCTACTTAGAATAGGAATAGAAATAACAATAGTATATAGAATCCTACTTGGAAAAGGATTGTATTATAGTATCCTGGTTGAAAAAGGAGTCTAATATAGTATCTATAAATTGGGTCTCAATGTAATAATGTAGACAACAATTCAATAAATTTTTCACATAATTCTCACATGGTATCAAATCTTCTACGATCCTGGTAGAAAATCAAAGAGATTCCACTGCCGAGGAGCAGCTATGACCCATATATGTTGCCCGTCTGGCCAATGGTTACGTTAACAAAAGTAGGGTCAATGATATATGTATGTTTCTCATATTCAAGGGAAGAAAACTCAGTCAAACAGGTCACTATGCGTCAATTTTCAATGACTTTCTAGGGTTGTTTTGTGTCAACCCCACATCTGTCAGTGTTTGTGTAGCATTGTGACATCATTTCGACGACTACTTTTTTATACTTAATTTGTGTAGTAGCGTGTCATCTTTTTGGTGACTACTTTTTCATATTTATCATGAGTAGCACCGTGCCATCTTTCCGGTGACTACTTTCTCATATTCAATTTGTGTAGCACCGTGCATCTCTCTAGACAACTTATCATATTCAATTTGTGTAGTACCGTGAATTTTTCGAACTACTTTCTCAAATCTGAGTTGCATAGCACTATGTGTCTTTTTGGTGACTCAGATTTGATTTGCGTAGTTCCATACGTCTTTTCGGTGACTCCTCAAATCTAATTTGTGTAGGGTCGTGCCATCATTCTGACTTTACCCATATAATTTTACATTTTAGTAGGGTTGTGCCGTCATTCTAACTCTACCCATATAATTATCTTTCTCAGTAGGGTCGTGTCATCATTCTGACCTTATCCATATAATTTTATTTCTTAATTTATGACCACTTTCAGCCATCAAATTAATTAATTCGATAAATGAGCAAGTTTCGACCAGTTTTAAAGTAACTTTCTTGGAGCAATTTTGAGATGATCCATAATGTCATTCTCCATTGGCCTTTTGATCAATTGAACATTAAGAATGTTTTTCTCCGTGATCATCTCGAGGAAGAAATCTATATGGAGCAACCACCTGATTTTGTTGCTTAAGGGGAGTTTGGTAGCCCTGAATGTCGTTTGGTAGCCTTGTATGTCGTTTGTGTAAGTCACTCTGGTATGAAACAGTCTTCAGAGATTGGCTTGGGAAGTTCAACACTGTAATTCAAGAACTTATCACATTTTGTTCATCGACATTGTGCATCAAATCCAATATTTCATGAGAAGACTAAGCACACTGAGATTGATTGTTGATTCCATAAAGTCGAGTGATCAACTTACAGATATCTCACCAAGCTCTTCATCGATCCTCGTATTAATTGCATTTGTAACAAGCTAGGTACATATGACGTGTATGCACTAGCTTGAGGAGGAGTGTTGGAATAGGAATAGGTAAATACAATCCTACTTAGAATAGGAATAGGAATAACAATAGTATATAGAATCCTACTTGAAAAAGGATTGTATTATAGTATCCTAGTTGAAAAAGGAGTCTAATATAGTATCTATAAATTGGGTCTCAATGTAATAATGTAGACAACAATTCAATCATATTTTTCTCTCATAATTCTCACATGTTCTATTTTAAAAAAAGTAATGATACATATCACACCATTGTTGATGCGTGAAAATACACTACTTTTTATGAAGTGGTTAAACACAGAAGTGGTGTGTAAAAGCTACACTATACAAATTTGGGTGTCTAAGGTAATTCATGTGGTCAAGGGGTGTGTAACAGAAATATGGGGACAACCTCAGGAGAATGCTTGTATTAAGCCTAAAATGAATTTCACAAGCTTGACCCATGAAAAAGAATGGCCCGCACGGGAAGGAGCATGTTGAGAATATAGTTAAGTGAATAAAACTGTAGTACCTCTAACAACTAAAGCTTTTAGATGAATATAACTAAATAAATAAAAGGGTGCTCCTATAACAGCTTAACCACTTAGATGAGATAGCCACACCGTTAACCATGTAACTATATCTTTTACACAAACAAACAAGAAACACCAAAATCTGGAAATAAGGTATAAAATGCATTACGTTTTAGAAGCATTACAGAACAATATATTAATTATAAAGTAACAAGTCTTTAACCTCTGGAGACCCTGTATTAAAATCTACAGATAAGAGGTCCTGCTTTAGAGGGTTGTTCTTCTTGCCACTGATTTCTAGTTTGGTAAAATAGCATGTTGTCGTCATATCAGTTTTGACAGTTGTTGCATGGGTGATGGGCCATAATTTGAATAACTAAATTTCATCCAGCAATCATTAGGAAGGACCTTAATGAAATTCTCCTTGCACTTGTTTGCGAAAAACCAAAACCAACCCCAATGTCTTCTGGTTGATGAAAGTCAACAAAGAATGTCTCATGATATACAGAACACAAGCTTATGTTTGTCTTCCATAAATAGTAGGTTTTATGCTCCACTCAGAAATGAACCAAAAGCGACAAAGCAAAGGAATGATAAGTCATAAGCAAATCTATTTTCAGATTCCCTAACATACCTCCCCTGAAATTTCCTAATAACAGATCTTATCCAGATACATTTCTCATTTCTTTTTAACTTATAAAGTTTTGTTTGCCAATGATTTATCGAATTTCAGATCTTTATGAGTTTTATATTTTCGCTAGCTAGAGCCTAGAATAACAAGGTCACAATAACAGAATTCGGAAATTCTTAGTCAAGAGACTACAGGTCATACGCAGAAGAGGTCAGAGATAGAATTTACATCAAGAAGACCTAAATCCATCAACAAGAATTGGGACAATGACTTGGAACCCTGAGTTACTCAAGCCAGGGGCAATTCTCTCTCGCTCTGGAAAATCAAGAAGATATTGGCAATTTTGTCTAAAATCCAAGGATTTTACTTGAGAAATCTGAAGAGCTCATATTTTTGTCAACACATAAGCTCTTCCTCTTATAATATTTTGAGAGAGGCTCTATACCAAAATTTCATAACGTCTCATTCAGAAACACATTTAAGCCATCAAAGCTGCTGGCATCAAGAGCAACAACTGGCAGAGTGAACTCATTGAAGACAAAGTCACTTCACTTGATCTAATAAACAGATTGTCTAAAAATGATAAGAACTGTTAATGCCTACTACTCATTGTTCATTGTTTTAAAGAGAACTGTCATATTGCACAACTTATAATAGCACTGAAGACCTCACTAAGAATTGAATTTCCTTCCCGTCCATAAGAGCTTTCTTCTCTTAAAAAGATCCATCCTCCGATAAGAACTGAAGCCTGCTTATCCAAACAGGGTTACCTGACTAAGCAACCAAACCCCTGTTTAATCTAAAATGGCACTGAAGGCTAGCATGTAAATAATTCACTTCTATTACCACCGTAGCCCAAATTTTGGTGTTCCACTCAATCTACTTGCAAGTAACTATCAGTTTCATCCATATAAGCTATAGTAATTTCTAAATAAATCGATTCAACAAATTATTGTGTTAACACAAAAATCAAGAGAACACAAGGGATAGGGAAGAGGACAATACTGAATCTGCAGCAGCCTGCAAAGTTACATGATCACCCCATTCTCCAGCCCTGTTAGAAGGAGCAGCCCAGTTAGAGCATAATCATAAAATAAGAAAGACTTAACTGAAGAGCTTCAGGCATTACTTGCTCATTTTCTTCAAGTATTCATCATAGACCATTGGAACATAACCTTCATACAACTCCCTATGGGACTTGAGCTAACAAAAACAATAATTAGAAGTAATCAATAGCTACAAAGAAGTAAATTGAATTACATGATCACAATGCACAACCATGATTTAATTTAACTTTATATTAGAAAAGATATGTATATGTAAATTTTGGCTTGATTGGCCGCCTCTTTGTGCCTACACTTCCCCAGTTCTGTTTTTGGGAAGCTGGACGCAGCCCTTCTGCTGAGATGCAACTATTGCTTTTTTCTTTTTTTCTTTTAACCATAGTATTGAAATGATGTGGCAACTAACAAAAATGTTTGAGAAATACCTGTTTCACAACTTGTTCCCTCACAAATTTGTGATGCTCAGTACTGCGATATATTTGGTCCGACAGTGAGCGGAACTGCAAATATGTCATAAAGCATTACATGAGTTAACAAATATTACCTCATACATTATAACATACGTAATAAAGGAAAAGATGAGATCTGAGAAAACACAGTGGTGAATGGCCCATCTCTGATACAGCTGAACTGGAAGTAGAAGGTCAAATTTCCTTGGATTCCATTGGATGCGAAACTCAGCAGAATAAGGGTTGTTTGGATTGGCTTTTAGAAAGTGACTTATAAGATAAAAGCCAAACGCCATAAGTTAGGGATACCCAACTTTTGGCTTTTGACTTTTTCTTTACCCTTTCCAGCCAAAAAAAGTGCTTTTAAGCACTTTTGTTGTTCCCAAACACTTCCAAAACTAAAAAATAGCTTAAAAGCCAAAAGCCACTTAAAATAAGTCAATTCAAACATCCACTAATACGCATCGACATTAATATTTTCAGCCCACAACGGAAAGCCAGGGAAAAAAGTTAAAGAAAAGAAAAGAGAGATGCATTTTACGGATATTTGGAAAGAGCTATTTTATTCTCTAAAGGTTTGTTTGGTTCACACGGGATAAAGAGAAATAATCATGGGATAGAATGTGGGATTATTTAATCTAGCGTTTGGTTGGATCTTTGTTTCCAGTCTAAGCAAATCTGGTGTAAAATCCCAGGATAGCAAATCCCGAAATAAGCAGCCAGTGACAAAAGAAGCCTTCTCCAAAATTCTTCTCCCAAAGTCCATTAGGAAAATCAAAGTTAAAACTAATAATAAAAGTTTATCTAACTTTTATCTATAAAACCAACCACATGTTTATATGTCGTATATCCATTTTTAACAGATGAACCGAATATCTTCCAAAAATGAAGCATATACACTAAACAATCCCACATTATAATCCCCAGTGTGACTTCTTTACAAACCAAACAACCCATAAAGAATTAACGTATAGTGATTTTAGTCCCAAAAAAGGAGTTAATCTATGGCGATATTCCTATTAATCAGCAAGAAGTTATTAGAAGAAGACGAAAGTAAACTGACCTGACAGTTGCCATCTCCAGAAACTTTTAACTCAACTAGATCATATACTTCCAACCTAGAGAAAAAGTGTTTCTCTCAAACATCCATCCATCATTATGCAGAAAAGACAAATAAGAAGAAATTATTTCAATACACCCCCCCACCACCACCACCCCCAGGATATTATTTGGCTACAAATTCTTGCTTATTTCACCAATGAACTATGCGTTCAGCAGCGCAGACAAAAGTATAGCACATGGTTTTCCACATTTAATAAAATCCACTGAATGAAATAATTTTCATAAGTTATTACATGGCTATTTTTGCAACGTTTATGAGAAAATGCTTCGAAATGAAGTTCGGGAGGAAATGTTGAGCAAGGAAACAGTTGACATAAAAATGTAAGGTCCCATAAAATTAAACATTTAATGCAGGCTAGCAGTATGGAGTGTTTTAAGCGACCTCGAGATGTGCCCAAGCCCACATGAGGGTGGTGGAGTCCTCGGGACACATCAACATATTTATGGTACAAGGTGGAAGTCATTGAAAGTGACAAGTTAAGGCAAGAAGCGGGGAAAATGAGAAAGAAGTACCAAAACTAAGTCCTAGGCACCCTCAGCTTGTCGCACACAGAGCGAGGGGGGTGCCTGGCATGGGGATTGGCAAATTTGGGGAGCCAATGTACTCCCCTCCATAGGTTGAAGGTGGGAAAGGAGCTTCCATCATGAACCTTAATACAAGTGAAGCAGAATAGGGGAAAAGAGAGAGCACATGCCGCATGCTACGTAGTGAGGACATGCCATATCTGAGCTGAAGTCTGGACAAGCAGACAACACCACTCACCTTAAGAGTGAGTTTGCTTACAACACTTGAAGGTGTTTGCGGTCTCTCCTGCTTTGTGCGAGAGGCTCGAAGCCCTAGGCCTATAACTATTGGTAAGAATCACGAAGAGAGAATGGAGTGAGATTTTTGGAGCTTTGAAAGTCTTGAGAGATGGGGATTCGGCCAAAAAACGAATGTTACTCCAAGGTGAGTAATTAGAGTGTAGCAATGATGGATTCTTATCATTAAACTCAAGTATTAACACTTTTTGGATTGAGAACCATAGATTTCAAGAAAATCTTCAAGAACATTTCAAGAAGGAAGATTCTAGGATTTTTCAAGAGAGGTAACTTTCACCAATCCCATTTTAGTTGTTCATTTTTGTTATAACTACTCTCATTACTATTAGAGTACTCAAAAACGATACTAGAGCATAATTATGAGTAGAAATTGCATTTTTGCATGATATTAAAGTAATTATAAAAATGTGTGTTGTAGAGAAGATGATGAATAGTGCCTTAGGTTTATAGAAAGATTTCTAATATCAGAAATTAGGTATGAACATTTCAAGTTTGTTAAACAAAGAGTTTTCTCCAGAACCACCTCTGATCATTACCCTATCCTTATGGAATGTGGAGGATGGGAGAAAGGAAAAGGATACTTCGAGTTTGAGAATCTTGGGTTTGAACACCAGGGCTTCATTGAATTGATATAGAACTCGAGGAGCTCTTGTGATATACAAGGTGAGCCAGAAGTTGTACTTTCCAAGAAATTAATAATGCTGAGAAGTGATTTAGAATGAAACAAGAGGGTGTTTGGTAATTAATAGTAGAAGAATAAGGCATTGTCTAGATTAGAAGCTATAGATCATGAACTAAGAATGAATCAAGACGAGTGCAGATAGAAACAGAAAGGAACTCTACTAAAAGGGAGTGAGAGGAGGTGACAAAAGCTGAGGAGATTTTACGGCTAAGTTGCTCAGACTCTTCACTTTTGGTCCCGCACCGGTGTCGACACGACATGGGTGTGGGTGTGGGTGTGGGTGTGGATGTGGGTGTGGGATCCATGTCCAATTTGGTCAACCGGTTTCGGGTACTTTGACCAAAATTAACGGGGAAAGTCTGGACGGTTTTAATGATTTCTATAATCAATACAAAAGCTAAGGTGAAATTGAAGAAAATAGAGTACCCTTTTTACTCAAAAACATTTTTATGTCATGTCTTTTCCTTTAATCTCCTTCTGGGATTCTCTTCATGTTTTCCACATAATATCTCATAATTTAGGTTTTATCACTCTATTGTGAGATATTTTGATTATTTTTAGGCAAATCCCCGCACCCGTATCCATACATGGATCCATATTCCCGAATCTTAAAAATTAGACCATGAAGGATCCAACCTCTAGATCTGCACTCGTATCGGACACCCGCACCCGAGTTCGAGCAACTTAGTTTTATGGAGTAAAATCCAGGAGCTTATGACTAAACAAGCTGATAAAAATACAGAGTTTCCATAGACAAGCTATTAGCTTACAAAAGATTTAACGGTATTGATAAGTTGGTAATTAACTGGGGCACTGAAGGATGATGAGAAACTCATAAGGGAATAAATATATACTGGATTTTTAGGAATTTGTTTTAGAGAAACAGAAGATGGAGGCAAAATTGGGAGGATGAAAATCTGAAGAGGATAAAGAGTGGCTGCAATGCCAATTTATTTTATGTCCTTGGTCTCAATGCCTACACAGAGGAAAAGAAGATGAATTCTATGATAAATCAGTTTTCATGGAAGGCCAAAGCCAGCAAAAAGAAAATACAATTGATCAACTGGCAAGTGGTTTTAGCTTGGGTAAGACTTGTGATGGTTTGCATATTACAAGTGGTTTATGGTTGGTTCAGGTCCACTCTTAGCTTTAACCCAAAAATAGTTCTGACTTGCCTCGTGATCTCGTGGGAAGGAGGTTCGTCTTGGTGGTTATGTTGTGGTATGGGGGTGTCAATTCAAGTTTGGTTTATGGGCTAGTTCATGACTTCCTAACTACTCTTGGGTTGCAAATTTTTCAATGTTGATTCATAAGTTCGATTCTTGATAGTGTATCCTGATGGTATGGTACTCGAAAGTGAGTTCCTTTGGAAAAACAATTGCTATCTGTTAATTATGGTATAATTGGATAGTTTAGATATGAGAATATTTAAATATGGTATAATTAAATAGTGTAGATATGAGAATATTCCCTAATAAGTTAGGAGATTATATAATATTTTATTAGTTTCTTTCCTTATTTACATTATTTGTAACAGTTATTTAAGCCCATCAACTTGAGGGAATAAAAGAATCAACTTAATTCCCAATATCTCTACTTCCTCTTCTTCTAATTTCACATGATATCAGAGCTATTGGGTGTTTTTGCCCTCTCTGAATTTTTCTGTAACAGAAACTGAATATTGATCCATCTATACTTCTTTTTGTGACCAAATTAAAAAAAATTGACAAATAACCAAACTGATAATCAAACTACTACAAATCAGATTGTTAAGTCAATTGTTTCCTCTACACCATCACTTGCAATTACAACAGTAAAGTTAGATGGTAGTGGTAATCACACCTCTTGGGAAGCCTCTATAGAATTGTGGTTTATAGGTCAACGATTTGAAGATCACTTGCTCAGAAACAGTGGTAATATTGGACCAACTGATAGACCTACTTGGGTTAAAATAGATACACAATTGTGTAGTCTTCTGTGGAATTCTCTTGATCCTAGGTTGTTAAATTTATTTCAGTCTTGTAAGACTTGTTGCAAAGTGTGGAATAAAGCCAAAACTTTGTATACTAATGATATACAACTCATCTACAAAGTTGTGTCAGATATTGTTCATTTACAACAGAATCAACAAGACATGACAAGTTATTTGGGTAAGGTAGAATCTTTAAAGGATAAATTTGATTCTCTTATGCCTTCTACTAACAAATTGGATGATCAGGAGACACAAAGAGACAGGTTTTTTATGGTCTTGACTTTGATTGGGTTGCGAGCAGACCTAACCTCAATTCGTGACCAAATCCTTTCTAGCCCATCTGTTCCTACCTTGGAAGAAGTATTAGCAAGATTACTACGCATCACATCTGCACCACAAGAGGTAAATTCCTATAATGCATCTATCATGACTGTCCAAACTAACAACTTTCAAGGTGGATGCAGAAAAGGAAAAATGGAGGAACAATAAACATTGCACTCACTGTAATAAGGGAGGACATGTAAGAGAGGAATGTCAGCATCTCCTCTTTCATTGCACTCATTGTAATAAAAGAGGGCATGTAAAAGAGGAATGTCAGTTGCTTCATGGTAAGCCCCCATGCAATGATGATCGTCCTCGATACACAGCAAATGCGGCACACAATGGAGATGGTATTTGGCCTACACCTGATGTCAGGGATAGCTCATCTTAATCTATCACTTTAACTGGATCAGACTATAATGATTACCTTTCGTACCAAATATCGAGGGAACAATCATCAACCTCATCAGCTGCTTGCACAGTACAACCTGGTAACTCCTTTGCTTGTATCACACAATCTTCATCTCAGGAACAATGGATTCTTGATTCTGGTGCTTCTAACCATGTTTCTGGTAACAAAAATACTCTCTCTACTCTTTCTACCCCTTCTACCCTCTCTATAGTTACTTTGGCTGATGGATCAAAGACTACGGTAAAAGGAATAGGCACAGCTCACCCTTTGCCTTCCATACCTTTAAACCAGTCCTTTTTGCACCTGAATGTCCATATAATCTTATTTCCATTAGCAAATTAACAAAAAACCTTAAATGCGTTGTAACCTTCCTTGATGATTCTGTTCTTGTGCAGGATCGGTGTTCTTGTGCAGGATCAGAATACAGGGCAGATGATTGGAAAAGGGCATGAGTCACAAGGATTGTACCTGCTCTCTATCCCAACACCACATGTTGCTTTCACTTTCGTTGTTTCTTCTGAATTGCTTCATAGTCAATTGGGTCATCCAAGTCTCTTGAAATTGCAGAAGATGGTCCCCAGTTTATCTAGTTCATCTTTAGTAGAATGTGAGTCGTGCCAGCTTGGGAAGCACACTCGTACCTCTTTTCCAAAGCGCGTCAACAATAGGGCCACCGCTATGTTTGACATTGTTCATTCGGATATATGGGGTCCAAGTCGTGTCAATTCTTCCTTAGGCTATTATTTTGTGATTTTTGTTGATGATTATTCTCTGTGCACATGGTTATTTTTAATGAAAATTAGATCTGAGTTATTCTCTCTCTTTCAGAAACTTTGTGTTGAAATTCGCAATCAATTTGGTAGTTCCATTAAGAAGCTAATCAATGATAATGCCCGAGAATACTTCTCTACTCCTGTCTCTTCTATTACTAGATGCCTAATGCTCGTGCTGCGAACGGGCCCAACACATGAATTGGAATACTTTTTACATAGAGCAAATTACACCGAGAGACACTAAACTTAAAAAATTATAAAAAAAATAGCCCTCGTTGTCTAGGCATGTATAGTCAGTGTATATTTATGTATCATAATGTATATTTAATGTATAGCTCATGTATAAGTAATAATACATTGTATAGTAGTGTATACTTTCTATAACTTTTCACAAACTATATTGTATAGTCATATATAGTTTCGCTGATTTTGGGCTACTTTTTTTTGTAAACTTTTTATTTATATATATATATATATAAAATTTCTCGTCTTACATATTTGGATCAAAATTACAGTAATGCATGGAAGAAAATCATGAACTTATTAATCTTAATGAAATTATAAATTTATAGGTCCTGATTGATGTAGAAACCAGTATAATCAAAACGTTGTTGTCTGAGTTCATTTAAATAGATAAAAGGATTGGCATTGGAAAAGCAGAAAGGCAAGAGGCAAATAAAAGAAGTGACCAATGGAAGCAGGTGTGGCATGTGATGGGCTTCAAGTTTAAAGCCTTTTGCCCTTTTATAAAGACAAAGAAATAAAACCAAATGACCAACATATCCTTGAAAACTAAGAAAATGGCATTAAACAAGCATGTTGATACAAATTTTCACTGACACTTCTATATATGTATAAATGTCATCCTAGGGCATATTGAACTTGTCTTCGTGTGCACATACTCCTCAACAAAATGGAGTTGTTGAGCGAAAAAATAGACATCTAATTGAAACAGCTCGAACATTACTCATTCACAATCATGTCCCTTAGCGTGATGCCGTTATTACTGCTTGTTATTTAATCAATCGTATGCCTTCATCTATCTTGCAGTACCAGAGTCTACACTCGGTCCTCTATCTGGACCAAAGTTTGTTTTCTCTTCCTCCACGTGTGTTTGGTTGCACCTGTTTTGTTCATAACCTTACCCTTGGTAAAGATAAACTTCAACACAAGGCTTTTAAATGTGTCATTCTCGGGTATTCTCGTCTACAAAAAGGTTACAAATGCTTTGATCCCTCTACCAATAAGTACTTTGTCTCTGCAGATGTGACTTTTTTCGAGACTTCTCCATATTTTTCTCCTAATACGAAAAATCAAAAGGCCATATCAGTCCTTCCGATTCCAACCATTCCAACTCCGACTCTTAAGGTCTATTCACGGCGACCTCAACCTCCTCCTGAGCTTGCTAATCCAATTAGTACGTCTAACTTTGATATAGGTACACAAAGCAATCCTGCTGACTCGTTACCTGCTCTAACAATGTCTTCTGCTTCAGTCGAGCACTTATCAGATGATCTTCTCATTGCTCTTCACAAAGGTACTAGAACAACTGCTAATAAAACTCCCATTTATGCTAATTTAAGTTATCATCATCTGTCACCTTCATATCATGCCTTCATTACTAGCTTATCAACAGTCAAAGTTCCCAAGACTGTGATAGAAGCGCAGGTTCATCTAGGTTGGCGTCAGACTATGATTGAGGAGATGACTGTTTTGCAAGATAATGGTACTTGGGAGCTTGTTCCTTTACCCGAAGGCAAAACCACAGTTGGTTGTCATTGGGTATTCACAGTTAAGATAGGTTCGGATGGAGCTATTGATCGTCTCAAAGCGAGATTGGTTGCTAGGGGATACACTCCGGTTTATGGCATTGATTACGGAGATACTTTCTCACCAGTTGCCAAGATGGCTTCTGTCCATCTTCTCATCTCTATGGCAGCAATGAATCATTGGCCCCTTTTTCAGTTGGACATCAAAAATGCATTCCTCCATGGGAAACTTGTTGAAGAGGTATATATGGAGCAACCACCTGGGTTTGTTGCTCAAGAGGAGTCTAGAGTAGTTTGTAAACTTCATCGCTCTCTTTATGGTCTCAAGCAGTCTCCTAGAGCACGGTTTGGTCGTTTTCGAGGAGTTGTCCAACAATTTGGATGATCCGAACAGGAGGTGATCACTCTATATTTTATAGGCATTCATCTCATGGCAAACATATCTTTTAAATTGTTTATGTTGACGATATTGTTATCACAGGAGATGATCATGAAGGTATTGTTCAACTCAAACAACACCTCTCAAGTCACTTTCAGATGAAGGATTTGTGGAAGCTGAAATACTTTCTAGGCATTGAAGTGGCACAGTCTAGCCATGGTATTGCTATTACACAAAGGAAATATGCCTTAGACATTTTGGAAGATGCTGGTATGTTGGATTGCAAACATATGGACAGTCCTATGGATCCAAATGCTAAGCTTATTCTAGGACGGGGAGCCTTTAAAAGATCCTAGCAGATACCGAAGACTTGGCGGCAAACTCAACTATCTTAAGATCACGCAACTAGATATCTCATTTGTTGTTAGTCTAGTTAGCCAGTTTTTGCAATCACCCTGTGATAGTCACTGGAATGCAGTGATTCGCATCCTACGGTATATCAAAAGCTCTTCAGGACAAGGCTTATTGTATGAAGATAAGGGACACACCAACATTGTTGGATATTCTGATGCAGATTGGGCAGGATCTCCTTTGGACAGGCGATCTACTTCAGGATATTGTGTTCTAATTGGATGCAATCTAATATCTTGGAAAAGCAAAAAGCAAACGGTCGTAGCTAGATCAAGCGCAGAGGCAGAGTATCGAGCTATGGCACTAGCTACATATGAACTTATATGGTTGAGACAACTTCTCCAAGAATTGAAGATAGGAGTTGAATTGATGACATTGATTTGTGACAACCAAGTTGCACTACATATCGCTTCTAATGTTGTGTTTCATGAAAGAACGAAGCACATTGAGATAGGTTGTCACTTCATTCGAGAAAAGATTTGGGTTTGGATACATCGTCACGAGTTTTGTCAACTCAAAAGATCAATTGGCGGATATTCTCACAAAATCACTCCACGGATCTAGAATTGACTATATTTGTGGCAAACTAGGAGCATATGACTTATACGCTCCAGCTTGAGGGGGAGTGTTAATTATGGTATAATTGGAAAGTTTAGATATGAGAATATTTAAATATGGTATAATTAGATAGTGTAGATATGAGAATATTCCCTAATAAGTTAGGAGATTATGTAATATTTTATTAGTTTCTTTCCTTATTTACATTATTTGTACTAGCTATTTAAGCCCATCAACTTGAGGGAATAAAAGAATCAACTTAATTGCCAATATCTCTACTTCCTCTTCTTCTAATTTCACACTAACTTTGAGAATTGTACCTCAAACTCTTAGTAATGTTGAGCAAGATTCTTTCCTTTACTTTATGTTCGAGGATGAACATACTTTTTAGAAATGGATGATGTAATGACCCTAAAGGTTATTTTTGAAAAATTTTGAAAAATTACCGTTTTACCCCTCCCGATAGTTGCTCGAAGTCATTTTTGATCCGTTTATGAACTTAGTTTTGAAACTTTATTAAAATGTTGAAGTTTTGAGTTTTTGGAAGTTTAAATTGCTAAAAAGTGATTTTTGGTACCAACTAGAGCTACGAGTCTCAGAATGAAATTCCATTAGTTCCATCCACTCCAAAAAATATGAAATTTGGTCTAGGAGAATCGTCATTTCTGAATTTGGAGTTGTTTTGTGGATTTGGGGTCTTAACTTGGAAGTTTAAGTTAAATTGGGTCAAGGTTCGACTTTGACCAACATTTTACGTTCAGATGCTCGAAATGGATTTTTGATGATTTTGTTGGATTCAGAAGGTTTTAGGCCAAGAAAGAGCTTTGACATATTTTTTGGGAGTCTCGAAGGCATTTTGGTCTTTTAAGCTTTAAGTTGATTTAATTGCGACTAAACAGATTTCAAGTCATAGAGACCTCGAATTCATATTTTTGTGATTCCATTGGGTTCGAAATGTCATTTCCAAGCTGGTAACATATTTGGTTTGTGTTCGGAAAGTGTCAAGTGAGTTTTTAAGCGTCTTGGGATGCTTTGGCGTAGATGAGAATGTTGATATGGATGTGTGAGACATACCAGGAGTAATAAGATTAGGAATGAGACCATTCGGAAAAAGTTAGAGGTGGCTCCTATGGCTGACAAGATGAGGAAAGCGAGACTGCGATGGTTTGACCATGTGCAGAGAAGAAGTACCGATGCTCCTATTAGGAGGTACGAGGGTTGGATTTAGGGGTTACATGGAGGAGTAGAGGTAGAACGAAGAAGCATTGGGGGTAGGTGATCAGATAAGATATGGAGAAACTTGACCTCACCGAGGACATGGCCTTAGATAGAAAGGAGTGGAGGTCGCGGATTAGAGTAGCAGGCTAATAGGCTAGTAGAGATAGGTTGATGTTTGGTCTTAGGGTATAGTAGGGTAGTAGGATTAGTCGGGTCTTTATATCCTATGTTGTCAGTATCCGTCTTATATATGTTAATTTTATCATATTTACATACTATCATGTGTTTTTCATTATTAGTCGTTCTTCCTTTTTTCTTTCTTTTCCTTTACCCTTTTTTCTATATCTAGTTTATTCTACTTATGGATTTTCGATACGAGAGTTTTCCAGGAAACAGCCTCTTTACCTCTGTGAGGTAGTGGTAAGGTGTGCGTACATTTTACCCTCCTCAGACCCCACTTGTGGGATTCCACTGGGTATGTTGTTATTGTTGTTATGCCTTGGATGGATTGCAACCTCGAAAGCTTGTTGACACGAAATTAATTTCGAGAAAAGAGGTTATGATTTACGTAATATGGTAACAGATACTACTTGTTTGAGGAAGATCAGGAAACAATTGATCACTTGCTTCTTCATTCTTGATATTCAAGAAAGTGTTGAGATTTATTTCTGACCATCTGTGGTGTTTCCCGGTGATGCCTAAGAATGTTAAGGTTTAATGCATAGCAGACAATATCAATATCAAATGATACCTGAAAAAGGAGGTTTCGGTGCTACTCAAAAAGTGTTGGCAGTACTCATGCCATCCTACTAAAAGCTGGTTTCGATGCTAACTCATTGAGTGTTGATCCATATATGGCATATATGGTGATACTGCCTTGTCGACCGAGTGTTGGTCATTCGTCAAGAAATACATGGCGCATTAATATTATTGTCAGAGGTCTATAGAAATTCCCAATTAAAGAAATATTACGTTCAATGATGTTGAATGTTTCTAAGTACAATTCTCTTGTTTTATGCTTCTAAAGTCTATTGTCTTCCTTACATGGATTTGTGAAATGCTTTAAAATAATTTGCAAGTGTTGCCTGAAACCCATGTTTCAGAGACCTAAGTTGCTCGAATTGTTGTGCGAGTGTCCGATACAGGTGTGGGTCCGAGCTTGGATCCTTCATGATCTCAATTTAAAGATTCAGGGATACAGATCCAAGAATGGATATCGGCGCAGGAATTTGGGTAAAAATAATTCAAATATCTAAAAATAGGGTAATAAAACCTAAATTATGAGATATCATGTAGAAAACTTGAGGAGAAAATATTGATCAAGTGGAGAATCTTGGAAGGAGATAATAAGGAAAAGGAGTGAATTAGAAATTTATATATGCAAGGTATTCCATTATCTACAATTTCATCTTAGCTTTTGTTCTTATTATAGACATCATTGAATCTGTCTAGAATTTCTTGTAAATTTTGGTCAAAGCACCCAAAATCGGTTGACCAAATTGGGTACGAATCCCAAACTCGCACACATGTTATGTTGCCACGAATGCGGCAGCGAAAGTGAAGATTCCAAGCAACTTAATAAGAGACTTCACTCAAACCTTTTAGGGTAGAGTCTATGATACTCACCGGTACAACTTCTAGGAAATTGTTTGCAATCCCTTCATGGAAAACTTATTGTATATTTCAGATACTACTTAATTGGAGAATATGACACGAGTTAGAATCTTCTCTTTGGGTTGATCCACTTTTGGTGAGCTCCATGTCTTTTATTGGTGGGTGCATGTTTAGACATATATTTTTGAATGAGTCGACACTCATCTTGCGCAATCCTCCTCATTTATGTTTCTAAAGACACCCGTGACACAATGAAAGGTCAAGATATGTACATGCAATTTACATTTTATATCTTGTGTTAAGATGATATTATTACTTTAAACCACATTCATGCTTTTCAATATGAACCCAATTTATGTTGCTTTTTTGATAAAGGTAAAGTTGTATTCCTCGGCAATGGGGTATGTTGGCAACCACCAAAACGATTTACATCAGATATCCCAAAAAAACAAACTTAAGAATGCTGCTACTGAACTTATAAGGAAGAAAAAAAAATTTAAGATCTATCCAGCATCCTCTATACCCTCCTCTTTACACCAAAAAAAGAAAGTCTTCACACAAAGCCACTTGATCTTTTCCACTGATTCTGCATTATGTTCAAGGCACCTCTTGTTTCTTTCTCTCTAAATAGTCCACCATATACAGGAAGGTATCATATTCCACCATTTCTTCCGGCTCTTACTCCCCCCTCTCCTCATCCGGCAACTAAGAAAGTCTATCGTGTATTCTAGCATTGTCAAGTTTGAATGTGTTCTGCTTAGAAAATGGCCCATAGTTGAGTAGTGAATTTGCAATAAAGGAATAAACGGTTGTTGGTCTCATATGTCTCATTACACAGTGAACACCAGGAAGCTATTTGAAAGCCTCTTCTTTGTAGCTTCTCATGAGTTAGGCATGCCCTTCTAGCCATAAGCCATGTAAAACACCTCACTTAAGTTGACACTTTATTCTTCTGTACCTTACTCCATGGGCCAAAGATTTCCCCTGGAAGTTCCTTTACTTTCCTATTGTACAATCTGCTAACTGACAAGATACCATCCTGATTGTGTTTCCAAATCATTACATCTGCTCCCAGACTTGTGCCCTTGAAATCATCTAGTGTTTGTAGCATCTCCGCTACTCTCCTTATCTCCCAATCATTTAGTAACATTCTGAAACTTAAATTCCACCCCTATTCAGACCATAACTCATTTATCATGGCATCTGAAGAAGAGCTGAGAATATATATATATATATGTGGATAACAAGACATCAAGGATTCTTGACCAATTCAGTGGTCTTTCCAGAAAAGAACCCTGGTCCCATTCCCCACTTTGTATCTAATGTTGTGCTGTAATTGACTCCATACAGAGACACCATACATGTTATTCACCTTATCGGAGTACCATGGGTTGTTCTGACCATACATATTACTGATAACTTCCTTCCAAAGATGAACCTGATTTATGATTTAACTTTAAGTATTGTTGGGGTTATAAGCCAAACGTTTGTGAAAAAACCTTCAGATATTCAAGTGATGCTATCTGTGAATGAAGGTTCACGAAATGGACAGACAGGTTTATGTTGTTCATTTGGTGCAAGTTATGGCATCGGGTAGCATTCACAATCTTTCCTTTTAGGATGTGACACAAAACACTGGCTTAAGGAGAGTTAAATGCCTTTCTTTTATAAAATTCCATATGCATTTGAAAGTTCCAATTATGATGGCTTTAATTTGTTGTTTTCTCAGTTAAGCAAAATTTGTTAACATGCATTGTTGACCACCTCATATGCAAGTCCATCGCTAGCTTGGAGAAGACAAAGATAAAGAATACCAAACAGGAAGAGTAAGATAACTTATCTGACAAGTTTGAACTCCTTTTGCTAGAAAAAAGGTACCAGTGGAGAGAAGTTAAAGTTACCTATCCATCAGCCTTTGATGATCTGATTTTGCTTCATCTGCTGGGGGTATATCTCCATTAGTTTTGGGAACATGCTGTAGAAACCAGGAACAGAGTTGAAAGTAATTCCAGTTGTTCTAAATGATGGCATAAAAACAAAAACAGGCAAGGGGAAAAAGGGTAGTTCAAGAATCATACTACACAAACAGCAGAAAAAATGAAAATGGATGCAAGAATATCACAAACTATTGAAAGGACCAAACATCAACTCCTAATAGCTGCATGAACCATTCATTTATATTTGGTTGCTGTAAATTTAAGCGGTAAAATTAAATAAAGAAAATCGGAAAAAAAGACAGCTATAGCTCATAATCAGGTGGTAGCTAGAGATATATCTTTTAAGCATTTCTCAAGAACACAGGTAACTATAAGGATTTTAAGCATAAGGAGTTAAAGTTATAAGATTTCTAGTTTTCCATTTGAAAAGATTAATTACCCAAAGGTAAATCAAGATTAGCCTAATCACATCTGACCTGTTTGTATTTCAAATCTAGTCTACCATTTCTCTTTTGTATGAAGTAACACAGTTTCAAATAGGCAAAATACATAGATGGCCCCTTTAAGGTGTCCACACTCCAGAACGATCAAATAAACACTTTTAACTTTATCAAAACCAGATAGACGCCTCTACTTGGCACAGGTGTCTCCTGAAGACACGAGTTCAGTAGACCTCAAAATGTATTACAACTATGGTTGGCATGTCATACAGACAAATTAACTCATGTATCCTTCATGAGGTGTTCTTGAGACGCATCTGTACCATGTAGAGGCATCTATTTAGTCTTCAGTAGAGTTGAAGTGTTCATCTGATTGTTGTGGACAACTTAAAGGGGCATCTATGTATTTCACGTTTTAAATAAAAGAAATTGGAAAATGAAAATATGGAAAAAGAATTCTTCCTCTTCTGCGTCAAGAAACAAGCGCCCAATTCTAATAAATCTCAGGAGGCAAGAATGAAACCGAGAAGCGAAAAGAGTTAATTTTATCCTATGGAAGTCATAAAAGCCAATGTTCATGTCCTTCCTTCCAAGATAAAATGTCAAATACAACATTGAAAGCTATTTGTTTATTCTTCAGACAACAAGGAATACTTTCAACTAATTAGCAATCTCTTCAGTCAAAACAAGATGTGATTGCAATCTCCATTTCCCTCTCTTGGCTTCTTACATTTCCACCCCTTAGCTTAAAATTAAGTGAACAAGGAACTGCCATTACAGCTGATCTGATATTTCATTTCCTAGCTGTAGATGCGAAATCATGAGCATCATATGTTTAATTGTCCCTTCCCCATATGCCTGTTGACTAAACTGATTCTGCGCTCTTCTTTGCCAACAACATATCCAAATAAAAAAGTTATAAAGCCAAAACTTGACCTTCCACTATCCACCAACAGATGCTACTCAAAGTCTACACATATGCCTGTTCACTAAATTGTATCTACCATCTTCTTTGCCACCAACATACATTACTAAATAAGTAAGAAAGCCAAAACCCTCCCTTCCTCTTTTCTACCAACAGTACTACTAAAAGGAAGAAAGGAGGACCCTACATTACTTTGCCATAGGCTATCAGAAGATAGTGGCTCACTATGAGTAGTGGTGATTGCAACACCAGAATCACACCACACTCAAGGCAAACACAAAAAACAAGCAGTAGCCTCAAATTTCCAAATGAGTGTAACATGTTCCTTTTCATTTATGTGGAACATCATTGGCATCAGAAAATAATTAAAGCAATGTAATTATTCAGAATACAATTACAAATAAGTCTCTCCACAATGAGTAGAGTAAGAATGTTGAGCAACAAGTAAAACTCACAGGGATGGCAGCCAAGTGATTCAAACGTTTCCCAACTTCACCATCAAGAAGAGATTCATCCTCTATCTCTGGTGAAATGAGTAGATGCTCCCAATTGGATGTCAGAGGGAAAAATCCAGTACTATCTGTGTCTTCCTCGATGCCATCAAGTGCTGCATATTCAAACATAATATCAACATAAGTATGCAAATCTGCGTACATAAACATTGCGGCTCTTCCTTACCAAACTCGGAATTACTCCTTGAGGGTGCAGCCCAATCCTGAGCAAGAACTGGATGTTCTTGGTGAGTGTGTGAAGATTCTTGGAGTGAAAGTCGTGATAGTTCCTCCTGAAGAGCATGGGCAATTACCTCATCATTCTCCACGTTAACATGGATAGGCTCAGAATAACCTTCTGTGACGTACCCAAGCTGAGAAAAATCCTTGTCATATTGAGTAACAGTTCGGAGAGAACCACCATTGTTTATACCGCAAACATCTATAAGGTGGAGATTCCACCTCACTACGTCAGGATCTGGCTCATAAACAGTCATTTATTTATGTTTACAACTACAAATTCCTGCACATCCCAAAGAATTAGTCAGCACAAAAGATTTTACATCAAATACATACATAACTGAACATACCAACCCTTGAATTGGGGAGAGAACAAAAAGGCAAGATTAAAAAAACTTCAAACTTGGGAGTGACAGCGGAAAACTGAAATCAGAAAGATTCGATCAGAACTATTCTTTGAATGGGGAGAGGGAAAAGGACCGAATTTCCCTAATCTTCAGTTTTTCTGATTCTTTGCCAGAAAAAAAGAACACGAAGATGCGCCGCAAACAGACGCGTGGATAAAGAAATGGTGCGGATGCTTTTTCAGTTTTGTATTGTCACGTTTCAACACCTAAAATTCCGCCAATTTAGAATTTTATTATTGGGGATTAGATAATTTGAGGCTCAGTATAAACTGATTTGTTATTAGAGGAAATTACATATTATATATATATATATATATATATATATACAAAAAAATAAATTGTTTACAAAAAAAAATAATTCATATTTTATTTACATAAAAAATAATCCAAAATCATCGAAATTATACATGACTATACAAATATGGTTTGTCAAAAGTTATAGAAAGTATACACTTCTATACAATGTATATTACTTATACATGGACTATACACAAA